>JAODLL010000896.1:0-13616 GCA_026546735.1 Forbesichthys agassizii | reverse complement strand
TTTAAATCTTGAAGCATACTAATTAAACTGAATGCTTTTGTCAGATTAGCCTGGTATGGTGCAAATCTAATGTAGCCGTATCACCTTTAGTGAAAAGGGAGTAGGCCTAAGCAAAGCCAGAATCTAGAAGCAATTGCGTTATGATGTAAAAAAAGTCATTCGTAGTACACAAATGATAATGCACATTAATAGTCTACTATGGTGTACTAGCCCCTAATGGTTTTTGGTTGTGGTGCAGGCAAAACTGTTGGTCCGTCAGGTATCCAGGTTTTTTGTGAAACACAGGTGGTAAACCTAATGCTAGCCTATGGATATTGAAATTGCTCATTTAATAATCTGTGGATAAAGACAAGTTGTTGAGGTTCATTATTAAACAAGATATTTTCATTTAGTAAGGTTGTTTCAATAATATCATCATTAATATTATTTAGTAATGCAACATCAGCTCAGTCATTATCAAGAGGCTAATTATATAGGCTTATATATCACCTTTCACTATCAACAAAAACACATGAAGCTATGCAAGTGCATACATTACACTTTTGATTTAGAAACACATTCAAGTGTATCGGAAGTTTTGGCTAAATGAATGGACCGAAAATATACCGTTTAGTCATGGTACCACCTCATCCAGCTGGAGTAGCTATTGGAAAAATATTAGCGCCCTGTTTTCCATTGCTGGTTTGCTTTGAAAGCTAAGCAGGGTTGGGCCTGGTTACTCCTTGGTTTGTGTCTTTAAATCCACTACAATATCTTTAACGTTCGTTTTTGTAAGAGTTTTGTAATAACCACTTAAAAAATAACTTGATCTTATGTCACACCAGCTCAAGCATAACAACAAGAAATGTGGATCACGACACTAGTTTTGACACTAGAGATCCAGGGCCGGATTAGTACCATCAAGAGCCCCCTCCTTCTCATCCATAGCACCCACACAATGTCAAAATATTTTACACCCAGCAAACTGCAGGCACCTGACAGAACCTTAGCTGTAGTCCAGCTGAGCAGGCAGCAAGTATGCCTGTCCTGTTGGATCAACCAAGTAGGCTACTGCCATTTTATCACAAATCACAAGACAATGATTCACGACAAGACAATGTCAAAAAATCACCCAAGCTGATAGCACACTAGTATTTCTGAGACATGACTGAAGATACACCAACGCCATCACACCACAGCTGAGTGAGTGCAGGGTGCAAAAGGTCAGTAAGTGAACTGGGCAACTTAACACACTGCAAAAGCCAACATACTGCACTTGACCAACTAAAGCTCACACAGGCCTATATTATGCAGCAGCACATGAGGTTACACAATACGCGTGTTATGCAAACGGAAAATATACTCTGATATATGAGATATAATTATCTGGTCACACAATTAAACATAGAAGAAATTATATGCCTACTCAATTCACAGATAGCATAATACTGCTGCCCACACCATCATGGGCCCCAGTGCAATCGCACCCCCTATAGCAGGGCTATTCAACTCTGGTGCTGGAGGGCCGCACCCTGCATGTTCTAGATCTCTCCCTGCTCCAACACGCCTGATTCAAGGTTGCTAGAAGCCTGTTAATGACCCATTAATTTGAATCAGGCCTGTTGGAGCAGGGAGAGATCTAAAACATGCAGGGTTCGGCCCTCCAGGACCAGAGTTGAATAGCCCTGCCCTATAGCTACACACATGTAAGGAATTAACTTTCCACCTGCAGTATGTCTCCAAACATGTGAGAGGCTGCTCAGTATCTATCTCAGCTACAATGCCATAAAGACCAGTGGGGGTGGGGGGGAGTAATAGGACTAGGTTATCTGAACATCGGATCTGAAGGATCGGCAGGCATATTGTTCTATCTAAAAAAAATGTAACTTCACCAATGGATAGTGTTTTATTAGTTTTATGTATACATAATTTGTTAGTGTTGCTTTTAAAGTTGGAAATAAATACTAATAGAATATTGTCTGTTTAATCTTATTCCATTGCCACAAGAAACTGATACATTCATTTAGTTGAAAGTAATAAATACACTTGTGTTGAGTGTTGTGAATGCAACACTAGATGAAGACACCCAATTTGCATTGAAATATATGATAAAAATAATAGAAAATTAATTGCCAAAATGCAATAAATGAGCAAACAGTTGTTTTCTTGTACTCGAAAGGCTACTTAATGTATATTCCTTCACAAAAATGATATGTTTGAATGTCAACACACCAAATATGCTCCCTCTGTAGATATCATAAGGAGAAACTGAGCATAACTATGCTAATAGTGGAATTTCACAATATGGATCTATTGAAATACAAAACATAATTAAATAGCTAAATACGTGAAAATCAATCAAGCCTAGTTCAAAAACTGACATCAATAACTTTTGGACTTCTGTCACTGAATGGAGGTAAAATCTTTTTCAGGTTCATATTATAAGAAACTATAATTCAACCCACAGAAGAGGTTCAACATAATTTTCCTCTTCATTTATATGTATTTTCTGTCAGTATCATCTAAATGTCTCTGACTTTGTCTAATTCAGCCCTGAAAATATCTGCATTGTAAACTGGGAATAAAATGTTACTTCTGATCTGTTTGTACTATTGTTAAAAACAACTGCTTCAAGAGGATTCTCACCTCCACCATCGCAGTCTTTTCTGCATTAAAGTCAATCTGTCAAACATTTTTAATTGCAGTGATTTCTGGCCACCACTAGATGGAACCATCTCCATGTGATTTAAACATGACTCACAGCACCTGTACTGCCGACATGGCACCGATTTGTCTTCTCACTGGGGGACTGAAGGGGGACTCCGGTGAGGGCCCTTTTGTTCCAGACGAGAGACTCCACATGGGCGGTAATCCCTTTGGCTGAGATGGCCAGTTCTAATAGTTCTAATGGTCCTAGCCTCCCTGTGGGACAGGCTAAAAGGGTAAAGCTCTCTAAACACTGAAGCAGAAGTGGCCTGGGGCTCAGATAAGCCAATTTAACATCAGACAAGCTGTCTTCTTCAAGGTATAATGTAATGATATAATAATAATTATACCTTGAAGAAGCGTTGGATGATTAAATCTTATTTTTTTCATCTGACCTGAGTGTGGGGCGATCAGACTCTTTCACCCCATTATGTGTGTGTGTAAGGTTTAGTGTGCTAACTGCGGTTCTGTTTGTTTGTATTTTAGGTTATGCCCTACTAATGACTGTCAGGAAAAGATGCTTTGAGCGTCCCCGGACCGGGAAGGGGTTTAGTTATTTGTGCCTTTTTTGAATGAAACCATTTGTTACATGCCTGCACATGTGATCTGAAACCTAATTATTGGTTCTACCAGGCGGTGCCATGTGCCACGTGCCACAATACTCACGAGAGTATTGGCCTTAACCACATCCTAATACTGTAGCAGAATACATTTCTAACAAGACATCCATTTTCACCTGTTGCTATTGTAGAATGCAAGCTAGAGGCTTTAGTGTGGCCTACCAACTGCCCCTATGTGGCCCATGAGCCATGAGGGGATTGCACCCTTGACCACTATATATTAGCTCATTATACTCTATAACCACTAAACAAATCAGTCAATATATTACTGTACATTTTTATTACAGTAACTGTTACCAGCCAAGACATCATGACATGTCTGTTTGTAAAGGTAATGTAGTCCAGACCTAATAATCAACATGATGAAATGAGTCTGACGTATGTGCACATCGCTCCTGTAACTCCTGTTGCTCAGTGAGGATGATTGATTATGGTTCTAGTCACATTTGAACCCATACTGATATGAATACCTGGAATTTGGTGCCAATAGTCTACCCAACATTTTTGTCTTTGTCTATCAAATTCAATTTCAGTTGTAGAACACTGCATTTCAAATTGGACGCCTGTGAGTGTGACTGCTATTTTGTTGCTAATGTAGCATGCTCTTAAACCATAGGAAAACAACTTGATGCTGTTTTTTGGAGAATCTGCTTGCAAATGTATACAATGGTAAACACTCAAGGCCGATGGCCACTGCCATAAAAATGCATTCCATCTGTGGTTTGTGAGCTCTGTTGCCAATGTGTCTTGACATTTCAAATTAAATGTGCATTCCTAGACGACATCTAGGGACAATCACTTGCACTTAAAGCCAACATACAAGTCCAGCAAACCAATTCTGTGCTCTACAGCTTTCTGTAGTTTTCTTGATTTCCATTGATTCTTTAATCAAGCCCAAAGTTGAATGTACTCGTTAGCTCAATATCGGTGGTCTGAGACCACCCAGTAACCAATCAACACCCAATACAGAACTCTTCCATACGGGAGGTGAGGAAAGGATTGTTGTGATAACTCGAAATGTAAACTAGCATTAGAATTACCGCCCAACATTTTGAAATCAAATGTGCAAATTGTTTGGTATGGGACAATGGCAGTTTTATCAAAACAATAATTGTAAAATATGTTTTACAATGTTTATTTTCCTGTAAAAATTGAGATACACCTGATGCACCCGATACTTTGAATGTCAATTCAGATAAAAACAGTTTGGAATATACAGTCTGTTAGTACATTAGTAGTAAACATCGTGTGTGTATTTAGGGGATGGGGGTGGGGGCCAGCATCTATCCCAAAAAAAGTTTAGCAGCGCTGAGTTTAAGCGCTGTGTTGTTAACAGATTAAATCAAACAAATGTAAAAAATTCAAAGAAATTCCGTTGGCCTGGATTGTCCGTCTCAGGTTGCAGTTTTAATGCACCTCTGGTGGGAGGAGCTGTTGGCATGGTAGCACCTCATCTGCACAGGGGCATGTGGTCCAGCAGCCTGCAGACAGGTGTCACAATAAAAGTCACCACCACAGTACAGTTGTATAGCTGTCACAATAAAAGTCACAAGCACGGGATACCATTTGTATAGATGATATGTCGGTGGGTTAGATGGATCTTAAGGATTTTTGGCACTAGCCAGCCGGGCTAGTAGACCAAACTTTCCTCCGCTAGTGAAATGTTACTAGCCCTGTAACTTTGTTTACGAGTAACGCAGAGTAGTTTCTAAAAAACGCTTTCTATATTGCCTGTATTTTACCAGCAGTCATGTTAAAGTTATGTCTGCAGAATAGCCTAATACATAACTCTTAGAATTACAGAACTTAAAAAAAAAAACTTAAATTAGGTTACCCACAAATTGGCAGTGTAATGATGGTTATTATGCACACACACATAATATATATGTAATCAAGTATTGGCTATCGAGCTAGGCTATCTAGCAGTATGTTCTGCATTCCCTGTCTGCTGTTTGCAGTGTGTGGCTCTGGGAGGGTCTTAGCACAGGTAGGCCTACGTATAGCTTGAGCTGTACTACATAGGCTGTACTACAGGTAGGCATACTTAACGCTCAACCGAGAACACTGTATCATTCTGCAATACTCTGCAACCCGATCAGCAAACATAATGTCAAAGAGACAATTGATAATTCACGTGAAACGTAATTTTAAATAAAAGTATTAATCAGTTTCACCAGCACAGGTACTGGACACATTCCCGATCGCGCCAGCATAGTGAAAGGAACGGTGCATTTACAGGCTTGCTGTCGCTTAAGTTGTCTAAACTTCCTAATCTAGTCTATCAATTTTAATACCGCCTCTTTTTTAAAATGGTCTGATTATGAGGGTCAATTATCCGCATTTCAGTACTTTGCAGGCTCATCGCTGTATATTTAACCACCTTAATTATACCGCTGCTGCAAAAAGCCTGGTGGACTAGTGACTCTCGAAATAGACTCTACCGAAAAGTAAACTACTCGCCTGAAGCAAGTAGATTTACAGCCCTGCATTGATGTCACAATAAAAGTCCCCAGCACAGGACCCCGTTTGTATACGTGTCACAATAAAAGTCCATAGCACAGGACCCCATTTGTATAGGTGTCACATAGGTGTTTATACCATAACAGGTGTCATAATAGAAGTATTTACCGTGAGTTTTTCAGCGCAGTAAATCAAACACAGTGTTAATAATTATTATATGGAACGGCAATACTAACCGTCTGGAATTTTACCGTGGCTTATTATGAAACACGTAACTGTTTTAGCCCTAGTAGAGAGAAGTGTGAGCCACTCAGAACCTAATCTGGCAGAGCCAGCCTTTACTTATGTAAATTCGGAGACACAGCAATGGCTAACTGTGTCAAGATCTGCCTTCTTTACAGGAGAGGTAGTCTATATTTATTGACTAACGTACGTCAATGACAAAGTCGGACGTTTAACTTCTACAGAGGACTTTGTTAAGAAAGTTACCAACACAACTGGCTGTTTTTAGGTATTTACCTGTTTGATAAGTAGGCGATTGCAACCGCTTAAAATAAATGTAACAGCTGACTCTATTAAATAAAGCCCTGCACTAGCATTGCAACTTGAATTACAGATAGAGACTGCTTGAGTTACAATGGAAATAGTAATGAAAATAGACTTCCTCCCTTCTGGAAAGTGTACAGTATGTATTAGACATTCAGCACAGTTGCCTAGGTGACGTAGTGCTGATGGACAGAAGAGGCTGAGACTAGGGTCTATATATCAGACGTTCAGCAGAGAGTTGCCTAGGTGACGTAGTGCTGATGGACAGAAGAGGCTGAGACTAGGGTCTATATCTCAGACGTTCAGCAGAGAGTTGCCTAGGTGACGTAGTGCTGATGGACAGAAGAGGCTGAGACTAGGGTCTATATCTCAGACGTTCAGCAGAGAGTTGCCTAGGTGACGAAGAGGCTGTGACGACTCAGAACCCAACTCCAAACCTGACGAACAGCATTTTTACAAACAACGTGCTTGGAGCCTACCGACACAGAGGTGTTGCTGCTGCCCCCTGCAGGGCAGTCGTGGGAGGTGCACTGCTGCCTATGGGCTGGCCGGGCGCTGTGGTCACATCCATGTTCCGCCAGCGTCCACAGCTCTCCGCTGGCCTCCAGCAGCTGGCAGGTCACCCTCCTCTGCCTCCAGCCCCTCCCGCAAGAGGCCGAGCAGGGGGACCAGGCCGACGCCTTCCAACTGGACAGCACAAGACAGGTAGAGGGACTGTGTCACAATAAAAGCCACAAACACAGGACCGACATAGTGGGCTTTTGTCACAATAAAAGCCACCAGCACAGGATAGGTTAAAGGTGTGTGTGTGTGTGTGTTCTGGGGCCCACCTAGGGGGGCAGTGCTGGGTGCTGCAGGCCCCTGGGGCAGGCAAGGGTCTGGGCTGCAGGTGGCACAGGACAGGCTCCACATCCCGTCCCTCCGCACCGAGGCAGCGAACCGCCCTGGTGCGTTGCCCCCTGTTGCCACAAGAGGCACTGCAGGCGCCCCAGTCCCCGAGATGCCAGGTGAACCCTGCACACACACACACACACACACACACACACACAGCATTAGAGGAGGGAACACGATTAATAACTAATAATTAATAAAAAAGTAACTGAATGAGGACACATGAGAAAGTTAGCAAGCGTTCTCGAGAATGACTAACTCTTCCGTTAATTAAAGTAGCCTACAGTAAAATAAATCTGAGGCCACAACAGCATTTCTGCAGCAAAGTGTTCCCGAGAGCAGCCCATGCCAAATATTGTGTAAACTCCATAAACTACATTATTAATGCTAATATGATCCTAAAAACAATTTTGTTGGCAGTTATTCATTTTGGGTATCCTTGTAGTGCATTCCTAGCTAAACATATAAGGAGAATGTTGATAAACTACAAAAACATTAATTTAAATATTTCTCACATTTTACGTGTGAAAATTGGTTCAATTGTTTTCCATGGGAACCTTGCCTACAGTTATGCATTTCTACACAGACTGAAGACATTTAATGTGGACAAGACACTAATGACCATTTTATAAATAGTTTATTAAATGTATTTTAAGTTTTTGTTGTATCTCATGGTGTGGGAATCTTAATGTACAAAAGATAAATAGATTGTCCAGTACTGTTAAATTAGCCAGCAAAATAACTGGAACAGCAGCTATGCAGCTATTGCCAGCTTAATCCATACAGTCTCGTTCCATCTCCCCCTCTCTCTGTAGTCTTTACTGTGTCTCCTATCTCCCCTCGCTCTGCTCTCACTCAGAAGGTTTAAGACACAAATTGAAGCCATCAGCCATTATTACATTTTGATATTAGCCAATGGTTTTGCACCCTGGGATCTCATGTCAGAAGTACAAAGTACACCTACGGACTAAGACGTATTTAAAGAGGTGCTACAATTGCGGGTCCGGTGTTAGCTACAATGCACCGCATGAAGTAAACGATGACAATGGCTGTTGTGGCGGTTCTGAGCCACTCAGGAGCAGCAGATGTTTTGGAGGTCAATTGGAGTCATGATGACACACTAAACAAAGGCTGCACTTGGCAAATGGCACTCTGCAATTATTAAAAAAGGAATATGGCCACTTAAAGAAAATGATAATTAGGGCATCAATTACTCTATTCAGGTTTCAAAAATGCTGTTCTACCCTTCACTGAGCCTATTCAAGTATTACTAACATGATTCTGATACAATGAATTGATGGGACATCAATGAACTCCTCTATCAATGTGCATTGTGACAGGAAAATGTTTCAGTAACAGTGAAGGGGTATTCCAGGTTTGGGGGTGGACGATGATAATACAGTAATTATCATTACTGGATGCAGTACATCCATGTACATTTACTACACCACCATATTTCACTGTACTATCCATGTAATGCTGAATTCTCTAGGGCAAGGGTCGGCAAATAGCGACCCATGGGGCAAACCTGGCTGGCCAGCAATCTTTTGATAATATGATGTTTAGTTTGATATGCAAATAGCCTTTACAATCCACACAGAGACTATAATGTACAATGGCGACCCTAAGAGGAAAAGGGACCCCATTTTCCTTGGCGTCATTTTTTAGGAGCACATGCTTTTGCAATGTGACACACGTAGAGCTTGATATATCTGCCGGGTCAGGTCAAATATTTCACCAGGCAGCCAGGTTCAGGATGTATTTAATAAAAAATATAGGCCTACATATACACATATATATATATATATATACATATATATATATACACATATTCACATATATACACATATATATATATATATATATATATATATATACATATTCACATATATATATACATATTCACATATATACACATATATATACATATTCACATATATACACATATATACACACACATACACACACACACATATATATAATGTGTTTAGTAGCTTACCAAGCAAGTTGATTGAGGGATGTCAGGTAATTTGGGACACTTTTTTGTAGATTGCCAAAAAAAAAACACGGAATATTGAAGACTACCTAGAGTGTTGTTTTTATAATTAGATACGGTTGTCTGCTATATTTCCAAAAATAAATTACATTGCCAAGTAAAATAATTTAGAAGCTTTAGACCTTCAAACACTTCAAGAACCCCTACTTCACTCTGACGACAGGTTCAGGTAAAATTACTCAGTCAATAAGGTCAAATGGGACAAATAAAGCATATTTAATAACTTAAAATAAAACGTAAACTGTAACTGTAAATTCATGTATCAGTTCAGTACATCATGAATTTAGCAACATCATTCATTAAAGACATGCAAGTGTGCATACAGGCACAAACACTCATCGTGTGTATTTGCATGTATGATGGCTAATGGCGACTAGCCCAGTATAGCTGACACATTCACTGCATCATCTTTAGTGTGCCACAAGACAAATACATGTCTGTAATGGCACAAAGTGGCATACAAAGGCAATAGCATACAGTACATGTATATACTGATGATTTTATGTATTTTTATATTTATCCTAGAAATATGACTAGAACATTTCCCAATTTAGCTGAATGATTTGTGCCAATTGATCTGTTGCAAGGGAATGTCACTAAAAACTATTTCCCACACAAATTTAAGTGTATTGGTTAAATATTTTGATTATAAGTCAAACAGTTAATGAAATTAAATGTCCTACAAATATATTTTGTAGTTATATCCTCACTGCTTTAGCTGCAATACTCTTATAACCAAAAGACAAAATCAACATGCCACAAGCTGAACCCTGTGAGTTCTGGGAGCTCAGCCCGTCCTAGTTCTCTTTGCATAACAAAAACTACAGATTCAAGTAAATTACATTACAAGCTAACATTTAATAACATGTTTGGTTATTGGCTGCTAATATTTAAAGAGTCCACAATGTAAAACCTTATTTGTCCCATTATGCCTGATGTCCCAAATAACCTGACTGTAACGATTCCAGACGGGGTAAGGTTCCAATTGCTGGTTTACAGTTTATTGTACCAAAGTACAGGAATAGGCTGGCTCGTAGACAATACCAGGCAGAGGTCAAAAACAGAGAAGTTTAGGCGAGTGGCAAAAAGGGGTAGGCTAAAGTCAGAGTAAATGGAAAGGCAATGGGTTTGGTACACAGAAAAGCTGTTTAAGCTGAGGTACCGACAAGTGGTAGGCAGACGGAATAAACGTAGACGGAAATACTGGTCAAAAACGGGAAAAGGCTATACTGGCATTCAGATACTAAGGCAACAAAGGTTCGGTAATGAATAAACAATACTTCACAAAGAGCAGGAAGTGTGATCGTCTAATATACTGTGCAGAGGTGTTAGTAAACAGGTGAACGTGATCTAGGTTGTTTGTGGAATGTTGATGACGTGGACGGCGGGTCCGGGGAGAGAGAGTCACTAGAGCGGTGAACAGTTGCTGTCCGTGGTGGCGCACGGGGCGCAGACCTTACACTGACATCACCCTCCCTCAGTAAGATTGCAGCTGTCCACCTTCACTGATAATTTGAAATGCAATACAGGGTGCTGCTGAGGAGGTCAATTATGTTGCGTTTAAAGTTTCACCATCAATATATTTATTGATTTGTTCCAAATCATTTTCATAAATGACGTTTAATAGTTAGAATAATTTATCCTACAACAATATAAGATTTAGGCTTGTTTAATATATGTATTTATTTGTTCCAAATCATTTACATAAATGACGTTTAATAGTTAGAATTATTTATCCTACAACAATATAAGATTTAGGCTTGTTTTTGGCAGCTGCATCTCTGTGCGTTGTTTATCATTTCAATATAGCGTGTTCGTCTCTTTGCTCCTAGCTAAACATCGTAGTCTCTCCTTTCTTTTAATCCCTATCCAGCAAGCTGTTCCATATGCAATGTATTCATTCAGTCATTTCAATATAGCGTGTTCGTCTCTTTGCTCCTAGCTAAACATCGTAGTCTCTCTTTTCTTTTAATCCCTATCCAGCAAGCTGTTCCATATGCAATGTATTCATTCAGTCATAAAGTGAAGTTGAGCACTAAATGAGTCCGCACCATCTGCCCCAAACATGAGTGATGGATGTCATGTCGGGCTGTATGGCTGTACAATAAAGCAAAAGCAAACAGAAAAACTGTTTCAATAAGTTACCGAACATTCGCAATGCATCTCAGGTTCAGATCTGAAAAATCTATAACACTGTGGTTGTGAATCGGTCTTTTTAGGCCTGATTAAAGCTCTAGACGTGAAAAACTATATTAAACAATATAGCTGCCCTACGTGAATAAATGTATACATTTATATTTTGAAGTCACATCACATGAAAAGAAAGGTGGAAATAGAACACAGTTGGTAAGAGCATTAGGCCTACATGACTCACATAGGCCAGAATCTGTACGTTTTCTTTAATATATCCTGCACTTTTAAAAGGGCTTTTGTTTATGTTCTGGACCGCCATCTAATAAACGAGAAATAAATTGGCCCGAGACCAAACATAATTGCCAACCCCTGTTCTAAGTCTAAAATAGACCAATGGTATTTATTACTAATAACAATTAGGTGCAAATAGTAATTAAAGGGACTATTGTTTTTTAAAATGATGCAGATTATTATTAATATTTATACTACTAATAATAATAATACAACAAATAAAGATGCTCTGCAGCTTTTAGCTGATAATGGCCCCAGATAATGAACCTGGACAGGTGTGCTTGCTCACTCTCTGTGCGGACATACACCCAGGCCGACAGGCGCTGCCTGGTGCTGTTGAGGAAGGTTTGGCATCTGTACCGGCCCCAGAACCTGTCCTGCAGGGTCCCGACCTCCAGGACACGACCCCTGCCCAGTATCCTGTACTGCAGACCCTGGGTCTGGGTCTGGGCCTGGGCTTGGCCTCGGAGGGTCTGCTTCTGGTAGTCCCAGTCAACGGGCATTCTGTGCTCAGGAACCACTGGGCAAACTGCATGTGTAGACAACCAGAGTAAGAGGCCCTGTTGCTATAGCTGTCCGTTTGTCTTTATTGTGGCCCGTGTTCCCTGGTGTTAGTCTGGTGTCTGCCTGTTACCTTCTGTGTTACCTGCCTCGTGGCAGGTTCCACCTGTCCATCATTGTCGCGTTGGGTTACGTAAGCCCTTGTGTTACCGCTCGTCTATGTCGGCTCATTGTTCAAATGTTCCTGTCAGCCTGTGTATACTTCAATATGTCCCTGAAACCCCACGTGCACAACACACTGCCTGCCTACCTTAACAATAGCTAGGAGATCAATATCACAGTTACTGTAACATACATATACATACATGCAAACATACTTACATTTTGAAAGTTTATGTGAGGTTGAAAAATACAGTCATTCAATCATTCATTGATGCTCCAGCATTTAAATGTTCAAGGGATTTCATCTTCAATTTCACCAAACAATGCAGTGTATGAAATTGCTTAGTGAAGTCTCCATTAAATATGATGAATATAGCCTCAAAGTGGTGCAAGGTTTGATATCTAATGTGGAATTACGTCTCATGTATGTACTCTATGGTGCATTGTTGAATATTTAATAACTCAAGTTACCTATACGCAATGAGTCTCCAGGCCTGACGATGGCGCTAGTTCCACTACGAGAAGCAATAAGGACCTTCCTTCTGTTCATATCCTGGGTCACTGATGGGTCCTTGCCTACTCCCCCTGCATGTTGACCTGTGTACACATCACATGCACAAGCACACACACATCACACACACACACACACACACACACCCATACACATAAACATGCACGAACGCACACATCACACACACACACACACACACAATGCACACACGCACGCACAGTTGAAATAGCCTTTTCCTCTGTGCCTATGCATGGCTGTGTGTGTGAGTGTGTGTGCGTGCATGTTTTGTGATGTGTGTGTGTATATCTGAGTGTGCACGTGTGTGTACATGAGTGTGTGTATCGGAGTGTGCGTGTGTGTGTGTGTATGCATGCGTGCGTGTATCGGAGTGTGCGTGTGTGTGCATGCTTGTGTGTGTGTGTGTGCGTGCTCCCCACCATGAACCTGCAGCAGGCTGGAGGCAGAGTGGTGTCCCAAGGGGCTGCTGGCTGTGCACTCATACATCCCCTGGCTCTGCACACTCACGTTGTGCAGCCAGAGGGCGCCAGAGGGCCGCGGCACAGCGGCCGTGTCCAGCGACCCACCCACCACCTGCCATGTGACCCGGGGCGGGGGCACACCTGGTCAGGGGGGCAAAAGATGAGATCAGTCTGACAGCCATCTTGGTAACACTGCTAATAGACAGGCTGGCCACTAGGCAGCCATCTTGGTAACACTGCTTAAAGACAGGCTGGCCACTAGGCAGCCATCTTGGTAACAC
>JAODLL010000895.1:0-13616 GCA_026546735.1 Forbesichthys agassizii | reverse complement strand
GAGGAGATGCACTGCAGTACTTCATGCAGCTGGTGGCCACACCAGATACTGACTGGTACTTTTGATTTTGAGCCTCCTATCAATCAGGGACACATTCTATTTCTGTTAGTCACACGTCTGTGAAATATTTTGTACTTTCATTACTTATTACTTTATTACCATATTACTTATGGTGTTGAATCTAAAACCTTGAAAACACTGCTGAAATTAAACCATATGTAGTCCAAAACCCATAAAGCTATAATTATATAAAATATATAATTATTATTGACATTTTAAAGGGCAGACAAGAAAAGACAAGGGTAGACTGGCTGACTAACTAATCCAGTGTAAATGAGTCGACAAGGGAAGTAGGGAGAGAAGTAGATAAACTGAAACACGGAACCTTTTAATGTATAGTAATCTATTGTCGCTACAAAATATTGCGCCATTATAACAAGCAGCACAACACACTTGTCTAATAGCATGCATGACACAACGGTCGCGGTATAGGCTGGTTGTGAATTACGTTCTGATAAGGAGCAGAAACTTCATGGTATTTTTGATTGAAAGTGACGCAGTTCATATGGTTGGTAGATCGTTAAGTATGTTGGTAAAGTAGCGTGCCTTGTAAAGCAAACCCAAAATTCTTAACATTAAGAAAATGGTCAAATGTAAACTTACTATATTCACATCAGGTTTGCAGTGATACATTTCCATGTTTTCTTATGTGGAGCGGTAGGAACTTGAACCGGTACAGAAGCATAATGATGTAGAGGTGCTTTCAGAATTGTCAAACGTTTGTGGTAAACATGTTTACTCTGAACATTTAGTTTTTTTTTGTACCCATTCCAAAAATAATTGATTTAAACTGTCACAATTTATTCAGTGTAAATGTGTGTTCGCTGAGAATTACACCCTCAAACCATTTGCTTATGTTCGTGGCAAACTCAAAGCAAACGGAAAACTGTTCTACAATTCTGAACGCACCTTGTTTCCGCTATTGTCATGCAATATTAATTATTTGTTGTGATTGGTTAAACCAGGTTTATTGTTTGGCTAAGTAGGCTATTAAACAAACTTTGAAGCGAATAAAACCTAATTCCGTATTTTTGCATGTATTCTTCTAAACGTAGTTGGCTGGAATTATGTAGTCATCGGGATAAACACTTAACACCAGGCAGTCGCTGTCTTCTCTATCCATCTGTATAGCTGCATGTAGAGCTGTCTGCGATCAGTCAGACAAGAGCAGCGCAACATGTCTTTATTGTCTTATGTCAGCAACACGCACATAAATACACTATACATACAATACATTATCATGGTATAAAAAAATGATCGAGGTTCATTTTATAGTAATTATCGTGACAGGCCTACTAAAGAGTCGTCGTATGATGGTGCTATTCCACATAGACTGGTATTTTCACCTAAGCTTTTCAACTACATTGTATTGAGAAGTCAAGGAACTGTGTCAACAAGTGAAAATAGGCATGAAATGACTCCTTTAAGACTCCTTCTCTCCAGTGTGGACTCGCATGACATGTTTCTTAAGGTTTGACACATCACTGAAGCGCTTCCCACACTGTTTGCAGTGGTAAGGCTTCTCTCCAGTGTGGACACGTTGGTGACATTTGAGGTTTGACAACCGACTAAAGCTCTTCCCACACTGTTTGCAGTGGTAACCCTTGTCTCCAGTGTGGACATGCTGGTGTGTCTTAAGGTTTGACAACACACTGAAGCTCTTTCCACACTGTTTGCAGTGGTAGGCCTTCTCTCCAGTGTGGACACGCTGGTGATTCTTGAAGCTTGATGACACAGTGAAGCTCTTCCCACACTGTTGACAGTGGTAAGGCTTCTCTCCAGTGTGGACACGCTGATGTGTCTTAAGGTTTGGCAACTGACTAAAGCTCTTACCACACTGTTGGCAGTGGTATGGCTTCTCTCCAGTGTGGACACGCTGGTGTGTCTTAAGGTTTGACAACAAACTGAAGCTCTTTCCACACTGTTTGCAGTGGTACGGCTTCTCTCCAGTGTGGACACGCTGGTGATTCTTTAACTCAGTGAAGCTCTTCCCACACTGTTGGCAGAGGTAAGGCTTTTCTCCAGTGTGGACACGCTGGTGTCTCTGGAGGTGTGACAACCTACTGAAGCTCGTACCACACTGTTTGCAATGGTATGGCTTCTCTCCAGTATGGACACGCTGGTGTCTCTGGAGGTGTGACAACCTACTGAAGCTCGTACCACACTCTTGGCAGCAGTGAGACTTGGCTCTGTTAGGCTTGCTTCCAGAAGTGATTCCAGTGATTAACTGAGCGACAGTAGAAGAGTAGAGTGTTCTGTCCTCTCCGACACTGACTTGAGACCCTGCAATGGTGAAAAATAGTTATCAATAGACCATAAATCTTTAGAGGGGAAATGATTTCAGCAATAGGGGCGACTGTACAGAATATCCACACATAAATAACAAATGCACAGTATGATAGTCATGACATACAGTATACAGAATTAGTAATAAGACAAGATATGGAGACTTTCCATTGGACACGCAGTAGTTCGTAGCATGTAGTATAATGGCATTAGGAATAAGAGTTTCTGATCCTCTTAGTTTTGCCTTTAGGCATTCTGAAGCCTACCAAATTGATCATCCAAGGGGAGGCTTGGACCGTCTAGAATGGCATTGGCCTTTCTGAGCACATGCTTTTTAAATATTAAATGTTTCTGTGCCTAGTTCACCTCAATGATATTGTTGGCTATTTTAACAAGGCTACCTAGTCGGTTAGTGTTATGCACACTCACATTTCCAAAACAGGACACTATGTCAAGACTGACTCAATAAAACCCTTATAATACAAGGTCATCATCACTGTTTACATTAAAAACTCATCTTGCGTAAAAAGTACAATCTCTGCTGTACCTTCTTACAGATAGTGTCAATATTAATCCTCAAAGTTTACTTTCCTGTCAACAGTACCCAAGTACTTATATTTGTCCACTATCTCAATATCAGTATATTTAATAACTATGTTCCACAGTAGGAGTTTACTTTCTAAAAATAACCATGTCCTTGGTTAATTCTGAAAAGGATGAGTCACACCATGACAAATAAATCATCCAAATGTTCCCTGGGCCCATTCTTTATTTTGTAGCAGACTTATCACAGAGTCGTCAGCAAATGTTATGATATGTCGGTCATTGTAATAGCTACGGCATTCGTTTGTGTATAATATGTACAAAAGAGGGGAGAGCCTGTGGAAGACCCACACAATTCAGAAAGGGAACCATTGACTTTCACACACAAAGACCTCTCAGTTAGAAAGTCAACTATCCAGCCCACAGTGTTCTGGTCTAGCTGAAGATTAAATAGAAGCCTCTCTGTGAGCAGGTGTTGTTGGATAGTATTAAATGCTGATGAAAATCTATGAAAAGAATTCTAGCATGGGTATTGGGTCATTCCAGATGCTGGTAGAGCAGATGGAGCAGTGTGAGGGTAGCACCCTCCACCCCTCTCCCTGCCCCATGCACCCTCCTCCACCCCTCTGCTTGCCCCATGCCCCATCCTCCAACCCTTCACCTGCCCCATCCTCCACCCCTCTCCCTGCCCAATCCTCTACCCCTCACCCTGCCCCATATGCCATCCTCCACTCCTCTCCCATATACAAACTGAAGTGGATCGAGAAGGTCCTCAACATGGGCCAATAAAAGAATGCATCCACATATTTAGTATTTTATGTAAAAAAAAAGCGATGTATTACAAATTAATAAATTGTTCAGCACAGGTTTTGAGTATTTTCCCACACACATTGTCAGTCCCTAGTCTTTTCCTTACTCTTTACTGTTTATAAACATTGATTACATTGGAAAAACGAAATACTTTGTTTAGAACCTACCAGACCAGTTTCACTGAACAAATTGGTTTCTTTAAAAAAATACACGCTATAAAGTTAACGAGGATTCGTTAATTCTGTCTGCACCTCTAGTTTTAACTGTGGTGCAGATTTAAACACAGAGACAACGTGCCTTTCAGATACGGGTCTATTTGACATAGCTGAATGAAAAGGAGTAAAAACTAACAATTATATTTTGTAGCAAGGTAACAAAGGCCAACATCTAGGTTCAAGGAGTAGACTTATTTGTTTGTCAGATAAAAGTGAAAAGCTACCGACTCTGCAGGAGAACATTTACTTGGATTCATTTGTTTTATTTTGATGGGTCCAGGGTGGATCCTTTGAAGGATTGACTTCAAACATTGACTTAATGACCGCTTCCAACTTCAAAAAGGTATGAGACACTTCTCGTCGCCTTTGTTTACATACCAGTAAATCTGAATTAGATTATAACTTTGTTAAAATGATCTATAGAATCTCACAATCAAGCGTGTAGCTGTCTACTTTGACACAAGTTTAAATCATAGACATTTGTTTTAAACACGTTTATATGCGCAACCACTGCTTTCTTAATTTCACGTCCACAGCATGCGCGACAGTAGGCCTACAAGAAACACATTGCACAGTTACTATATATAAATTAAACTATGCGAGAATTTTTTGTAATCGAGTTGTTGTTAAATGGTTTCAGCCCAAGTTGATAGTAAGACAGCGAGCAGAGAGACTAGGTATATTACTTAGTAAAGCTTAATAAAGAGATTACAGGTTCAAGCCGCCTCAGGATAAACTATGTTCCTATGGAGGGTGAAGCTGTGGTTCACGCGATCTGCCTGTCCATATTGACTATAGTGACGTGGGAGAGCGGGGTTTGAATCCAGCTTGCGGTCATTTCCCAACGCTTCCCGATATCTCTAACTCAACATTTGCTAAATTTTTGGCCCAATGGACTCCGCAGACACTTTAGTCTTAATAACTAGTAGGCTTACTAAAATAGTATTGAAGAAATAGACATTCAAAACTCTGGGTTGGGGATGTGAGATCTGTTTAGTCACTATAGCATATTTCCAAGTTGAGGTTTTTTCTCTCCATTTATTTTTCTACAGCTGTTAAAATGAACATGGCAGTAAAACCAGCTTCTTGTAGCTATACCTGCCAGCTTGGTGTAGCTACAAGGCTTAACTTTTCTGTTAAGATGAACATGTAAGTAAAACTAGCTTCTTGGCTATACCTGCCAACATGGCAGGTATAGCCAAGAGACTTATCAAACCCTAGTTACTTTCTAAAAAGTGAAAATGTAGCAACGTATTCAGACCATGAACAAGGGGAGAAGTGTATTTTTGTAATGCAAGCATTCACATATGCTGCTCAGAGTGGGCGTGATCTACAATCATCCATGTTGTAAAGGGAGGACTGTACATCTCATACTGTGCAGAAAACCTGGGAGGGTGTATACTTATATAAATCACAGCCTTTGCTATTCGCATTGTTTCAAACTTCAACTTAAAAATGGTAGTGAATCTTATACAAATGGACTGTAAATCTCATAAGTAGGGCTGTCGCAATAACCACAAAATTGAAATACCATAGTGTTGCTAACCCAATCGCAGGCCGTGGAAAGCAACCGCCGGTACCGCAAACCATCGAATATGTCTTTGATCTAGGGCGTGTGCGCTATCTAAGCACAAATTCCCCCAGCCCCATATTAGCCGGTTGTATCTTCTTATACCGTATTGGTCCGAATATAGGATGACCCTGAATAAGACGAACTCCCCTTTTTCAAGAATAATTTTTGGAAAAACACATTTTGAAGACCAAATGTTAATTAATTATACTAAAAATACATTAAATAAAACTTGCTGTACTGTTTTTGAACATTCTTCTACCACATCAGTGGTTATTTAGCTCTTTGGCAATTTCCAGTGCCTTAAGTTGAATGACTGCTCTATGGGAATTCCTTCATTACGTTTTTCAGTCATGTATTTACACACTCCCCTGTCAATCTCTTGGAAGTGGACGCTTTTGGGAGCACGGTAAGACTGTTTGCATTTCTAAGTCGGTCTTTTTGTGCTCTCCATCTTTTGAATATTGCATTCAGTGACAACATATTTCTTGGCTGCTTGAAAGTTGTTTGATGACTCTGCTGCATTAATCACAATGATTTTAAAATTAGCATCATAACTCCTCAGTTGTTTATCTTGACCTACTTTTGAACTGCTTTGTTCAAGACGATCACTGTGTCTTTCCATATTTCATGCATCTGTATACTAGTAGCGAGGCATGGTAGATGAGTGCAAAATCTTACAAGTAATGTACGGCATTTGTCTAGACCCGAATATAAGACAATGTTACTTAGACGCATTTAAAGAAAAAAAACACAGTCTTATATTCGAACCAATACGGTAATATATCCATGGTTGTAGCCTTTGGGAGTGTATGTATTTACGACACTCAGACGTTACGCTCACCATGGACTGAGATCACGTTGTTTACAAATGACCCAGAATCACACTATTTCGGAAAGCTCTGCGCAACGAACTTTACCATTCAAAACAAAAACAAAAAAATGGCGATAATACCGCAGACCGCGGTATTGGGGCACCCTTAATCACCGCAAGGACATTTTCTTCACCGTGACAGCCCTATTCATAAGGCTGTACAGACTACCTGGGAAGGTGCACTGCTTGCCCATATCCCAGGCATTTGGAGTCAGAACTACACAGTAACCTTGACAATAGCAAGTGCACCTGCTTCTAGCACAGAAACTAAATCATGGGAAAACATATTGGGAGATGTTGACCGATAAAATAACAAAGATGTTGAACTTGTTGAACTGTTGACCAAACCATTTGTTGGAAGGTCTAAATGAGATACACAGTATAAAGTGACAGCTTTTTTTTAGGTTGACATGGCTCAATAAAAAACTAATATAGATAGATGGAAGACTGTAATAACAACAAACCTGTGGTTGAACCTGGCTCTTTCCATTTATCAACACTGTGTTCAGTCTTAGTTTCACTTTGGTCTGAAGAGATGGACTGTGGTGATGGTTCCTCTTTATATTGCTCACTCTTGATGGAGACAATATTAGTGACCTTGAAATCAGTCTCATTCAGGCCCTGAAGCTGCCCTCCCTCCTGACTGGTCCACAGGTCCTCCTGTTCCACTTTAATATGGGGGAGTTCTGGTTCCTCCTGGTCCAGACTGGGGCTCGACAGTTCCTCCTGTTCCTCCTGTTTCACTTTAATGTTGGGGAGTTCTGGTTCCTCCTGGTCCAGGCTGGGGATCCACAGTTCCTCCTGTTCCACTTTATTGTGGGAGAGTTCTGATTCCTCCTGGTCCAGACTGGGGCTCCGCTCTTGTTTACAGACTAAGATCTGTTTATCGCCTGGAGAGAAGCAGAAAATACCCACACACACAACCATTACAAATAATGTCACTTGTCAACATAGCCTGTGTTGTCATGTTGCCACAGCTTAAGTAGTAACAAAAGTAGCAGACATTCACTTTTCATCCATTTTTTAACCGCATTTTAAAAATGGTTTAATAATAACGGTAATCAAAACTGATGTAAAAGGATAATTGAGTGGTCTGGGTTGGTCTTTCCCAGACAGAAAATGATGGGTCCGAGCCCAGACTTCCTTTACGCTTTCTTGAGCAAGGAGACACAAGGTGACTCATGGCTGGAACATATTCCCATTGAAAGGCGTGCAGACCTCTGACGGGGCATGCAACAGTTGTTCTACGTGACCTGAACTAGGTGCTGTAGAGATATGCTCCTAAACTAAGTGTTTTCAGTGTTACCTCGCAACCACCATTCTGACTGATGGGGCTTTTCCACTGGCACATTAAACCTCACCAAGCTGCACTAGCAAATCTTCCAACAGATCTCTTAGTTAAACTAACATTGACCATGGGACAATGTGCCGATAAAAATACTATTTAAATAAATAAAATAAAATACTATTTATTTAGCTGCCAGAATATCAGGGAAGTCCCCTAGTGGAGTTGCTGAGTTAAGTTGTAGTTTTAATTAATGTTCAGTAGGGGTGTACCGGTATGTGTATTCGTACTGAACCGTTTTGGTACAGACGCTGTGGTTGGGTGCATGCTGGTAAACGGTGAGGTGCGAAGCTAGCATAATGTGGAACCAAAATTCAGAAGCGATAGTTTCACACGGAGCTTTTAAGCATTGGCTCAAATGTGACCCGCTTATAATGCTTTAAAAAACAGCTGTGTTTTGGATCAGAAAAGCATGGTTTGTCAGGGCGTTGTTCTTCATAGACCATTGCACGAGACAAAAGTTTAAGAGTTTCTTCTCTGCATTTGGACTGCCATGCATGCTAACTGCCCGCAGATTACAGAGGGATCGTACCTGTCCCGCACTAGTTAATGTAAGTAACTAGCTTCTAATAAGGGCTGTGCGATAAAACGATATGTATCGTATGATGATAGAAAAACATCTACTCTTAAATTATGCTTTATCATTTATATTGTTATGAAAAATCACTCTTTACTTAAATAATTTTCGTCATTTGGAGTCTGTTGTCCCTATTTTGCGCGGATTACTCTTTTTACCGGCGAGGTTTTTATTGTAGCCTACTTCCAGTAACAAGTGTAGTTTTCATCAGCTCTCCAACTCTCCACCGCTGTATCTTTCCCTCGCCGAGCTCCGTGTGTGTGCGTGTGTGTATGGCGTGAGCCCTGCCCGCCCCGCAGTGGAGCAGACAGCACGGTCTGTATTTTTTCTCTATGTCTGGCAAGGTCCTAGAATATCTAATCTTTCAGACGAGTCCACGCATGTTTCTCAACACCATGATTTCCATGGTCTAGTCATGTTATGCAGTCAATGGGTTATGTTTGCGTTCGTAAACGATCACTACAGCAAAACTATGTGGAGACTATATTTTTTTTATTTGAACTCAGTGTAACAAATTCTGAGTTAATCTCTGTTCACTGTGGTTCAGAGAGGGCGGGGCGGCCCCTCTTCACATACGCAATGTTATTTACCGTATTAGTCCGAATATAGGACGATCCTGAATATAAGACGACCCCTCCTTTTTCAAGAATAATTTTTGGAAAATCATTTTTTGAAGACCTAATGTTTGAATAAAGAAAATAACTTATTTGTTAAAAAATTATTATACTAAAAATACATTAAATAAACCTTGCTGTACCGTTTTTGAAGATTCTTCTACACCACCCGGTTAGCTTTGAAATCGGTGGTTACATTTAGCTCTTTGGCGATTTACAATGCCTTAAATTGAATGACCGCTCTATGGGCATTCCTTCATTCCGTATTTCAGTCACGTATTTACACACTCCCCTGTCAAACTATTGGAAGCAGCTGCTTTTGGGAAAATGGTAACTGTTTGCATTTCTAAGTTGGCCTTTTTGCGCTCTCCATCTCCGCGCTTTTACGGACTAAACTCAACTTGAAAATGAAATCTGTCAGGCCTCTCATCAAGGCGGGTCTTCGGCTATGACGTCACTTCCTCGTTGCCTTGACTACCTTGGCCAGCTGTACACTACCCATGCCAGATGGATTGTTGTTCACAACAATTTTGCGGCGAAATTAAATCTATTGATGCTATTGCAAAACATGTTAAATCAGAAAATACATTGCAATCATTTAGCTAATATGAGAACTGTAATCTGTAACTACACAGGATAAAATACATATTTACATTTATTTCTGATGAACAAGATTAACGATTTCAAATCAGATATTTCATAAGCATGACGTTCTTGTATTATTCTCATTGTTATGTTTGTTATCTTAATTCTCTCCATAAGTGAAATTTATAACTAGATATGCTGTAACCAAAATTGGTCTAATTTTGGTATATTTTATTTCTATTCAGATGTGGATGTTTTTCATGGATGGCATTTTATAGTTATATAATTATAATATCCTGAGTATGTGTGAAACATTAATTTTTTTATGAAATGTGCCTTCATGGTGCCTATAGCTGGAATAAAATAAACCTGTATATCGGCTCTCCCAATTTCTCACCTCACAACCTAGTAACATTACAGGGAAAATACTGGTATGGCTGTGATGTAGTGTTGTCATGGTACCAGAAGATACTAACCTAGTAACATTACAGGGAAAATACCAGTATGGCTGTGATGTAGTGTTGTCATGGTACCAGAAGATACCAACATTTTGTTTTGACAGTACACAGAGACAGTGTTTTGCTATATAAAAGTGACATTTGCTATTGATACTAAATAGTGATGGTTTATTAAGTAATGGCACCGGCGTAAGCAGGACGCCAGTCCAGTAGCTCCATATTTGTCTGTCTATTTTATTTTATATATCCTATGGATACAATGTCTTCTTAGCAGAACAACATGAGGGAGGTCTGGGATGGCATGAAAACCATCACGGGCTGCAAGAATGGCAGCAGTAGAGAAGATGGGGATGCTGGGAGAGCAAACCAGCTAAACCTGTTTTTCCAAGAGGTTTAATACTCCAGCTCCCACAGCCAGTAACTGCCCACCTCATACCCCCATAACGGCCACGTCCATCACCACCCCGGACTGCGGAACTTCCCCACCCGTCACACCAATGGACAGCTCAACCACCATCCTCTTCACCATCACCAAGGAGCAGGTGAGCAGAGAGCTAAAGAGGCTACGTCCAAGGAAAGGAGCGGGCCCGGACAAAGTGTGTCCAAAGATGCTCAAGGCCTGTGCTGCTGAACTCGGGGAGCCGCTTCAGCATGTCTACAATCTGAGCCTGCAGCTGGGGAGGGTCCCCGTGCTCTGAAAGACTTCATGTCTCATCCCGGTTCCTAAGAAAAAACACCCAAGGGAGCTGGGTGCCTATTTAGCACATAGGTCATCTTGTAACATTTTGTTTTGAGTGATGATGCTGGTTTCATACGCAACATTTGTGTTGAGTTCTTCTTCAGACGTAAAGGCAATGGACCCAAACAATATCAAATAAATATCAGATGTAAAATAGAAAAGCATATATCATGATCACTTTAGACTACTAGACTAACCAAAATTATCACAAGACAACAAAATATCGGAGACTTTGAAATTAATCAGTCTTGTCGTTGAAAATGTTCTATCTTAATCCCTACTGATCTCACTGCTGTGAACGTTTTAACTGTATCATCTACAGTAGTGAAAGGAAACCAGTTGTCATAAGGCAATTCAAAACAAAATGTTACGACGTCTATTGACCAGTGATTCATATTAGTGTGGCCAAATGCTTTGTATTGGATAGTTGTTAAGGTGTTGAGTTAAAGTTATTTGTGTTGTTTTATTTCACGTGATCGAGACCCACTCCAGACAAACTAGCTTTTAGAAACTAATATGTTTAACCCTTCTAGGAGTTATAAAGAGTTGTTATGTAGTTCTCATTAATATAAAACCTATCTGCGAATGTAGTAATGAGGTTACGAATGAAAATGTATTGTTAATGTTTGTGTAATTTAGACGAATCTGCTGCCAGAGGTGTGCTGCGGTTAAGTAAACACGAGCGCGCACACCACATGAATGCGATTGGGAACCAGTTATCTTGGGAACCAGTAGGCATATAACACTGGCCCCATTTTAATCCCTGCGTATAAAGAATATATAATTCCAGCGAATATTTTAGTTACACCAAAATTGCTCATGGGAACACGTTGTGTGTATAGAAAAATGGACATACAAGTCGTAGTTATAAATATAGATAATTCCAAAGTTATATATATATATATATATATATATATATATATATAAATAAAGAATAACAATACTGGAATGGAAACATTTAAGAGAAACATTGTTAAGTATATTGCCTTATAAAAAAGATTCTGTAAAGTGTGCCGCGGCATTTGAAAGTTACTCAAATAGGCCTATAGAAGCCATATAAAGTGTAACTTTCAAATGCCAAACCTCGCAGTGCCCAGACAGACCTTAGCAACTCCAGCATTTGGTGCAGTCCATGAGGAGGAGATGCACTGCAGTACTTCATGCAGCTGGTGGCCACACCATATACTGACTGGTACTTTTGATTTTGAGCTTCCCTTCATTCAGGGACACATTATTCTATTTATGTTAGTCACATGTCTGAAGTTTATGTCTTATGGTGTTAACTCTTTAAGTGTTTATACAAATATTTACAACATTAAGTTACTGAAAGTAAAAACAGTTGATCAGAGGACGTTTCTTTTTTTGCTGAGTAGATAATTCCAAAGCAAGTTTTTCATATAGGCATACAGAAATAGTTGACGGGTCCGCGTTAAGCATGCATTTGGTAGTAGGTCTATGCCAGCGCTGTGTCCCAGTACCAAACATTAGGTTGAGTATAAGGAAAGATGTTACAGGTAGTCTAATTCATAGGCTACTTACTTAAGATACATCTAGGACAATGTAGCCTAATTTGATCTCAACCTTCTTAAGAGTATGTTATATTGGCTATGTATTAACATTTTCTCACACGTTTACATGGTCTGGATCTGGAATATATTTAAAGTAAAGTTCAAACCTGCTCTTTGTAAGTTGACGTACTTTTTCCGATTAATGTTCCGCAGTCTGTAGCGGGTTGTGTCCTGTTTGTACTCCATTATCACAATCTATACTCCAACAAAGACCTCGCTAGCAGCAGAGACAGTCTCTTTGTTAAATACTTTGGCCTCTTCTTCACGGGGATTCTGAGATTGGTTCAAAATAAGATCTAATTTACAACTGCAACAAGCTGTTCGTTTACTGAACATCTAAAAACACATGAATAATACACATTTTCATAATACTCACGATGTACAAACAGAACATGCACAGGTCACGGAAACCTAGGCTGCTTCTTCTTCTTCTTCTGATTGGCAAACCAGAGGTACTGCCACCAACTGGACTGGAGTGTGTATCAGGCGATTGTGCAGAAAAAATGAAAATAATAATAATATTACATAAAATAAATACACAAATTACATAATAACAACAAAAATAAATAAATAAACAAACAAAATAATAAAAAAAGTATATTTTTTTGTTAACTAAGCCAGTGTCCTTAGTCCGTAAAAATGAGAACATGTCCCCAGATACAATGCCTCCTGCTACCTAAGACACCTGACAACATATAGTCATGGCACTGTGCCCTCTTTTACATGTTTTGAAAGAGAAAATAGAGAAAAGAGAAAAGCATCTTGAGAAAATAGTCGCCTCTCTGGAGATCAGCGGTGCGCTCCGGTGCTTTTGCCCGGCTTCGAGGCTCTTCTGGAGGGGGCTGGCTAGTGTGGTGACACGCTGGCAGGCCCGGGGGACTTGGGAGACCCAGCCTGGCCCCGGGGATCCAGGCCTGGGCCGTGCAGTAGCGTGCCAAAGGAACCGGAGAACCGGCAAATGAGATTGTGAGAATCTCTGCGCGCGCCCGCCTCTCTCGCCGCCTTGCAACGGCTGTGATGTTCCTATAAATAGGAGACCGGGCCTATTCTGTAGAAAAGAGTCCGGGAAACACGACTGTCTTGGTCCCGTGGCTGTGGCTCAATCGGGCCGGCAATCGAAGCCCGCGCAAGACGGGGCAAAAGTGGCGAAAATAGATCACAGCAACAGTTACAGTAGTGATATTAACAAGTTTGATTGACAGGGAGCGGTATAACCACGCCCTCATCAAGCCGATTCTGAGCCATAGAACCAGGGTAGTAAAATGACGCGCTGCCTACCCTGGCATATTATTACAATGCCTGTAACCATGGCAACGCGGCCTACGCATGCGCAGCCCTGCGCCAACCCAATAGAATGAAAGCAGCCAAGGTA
>JAODLL010000894.1:0-31084 GCA_026546735.1 Forbesichthys agassizii | reverse complement strand
GCACATATACAGGCCCCCCCTCAGCGGAGACGAAACAGGCAAAATCCACAATGAAAAAACGACGGTGCAGACGGCAGAGGGACACGTAGGGCAGACTTGCACAGTTTGTAAGCACCCCGAAGTATGGCCGGAACGAGAGAAAGATGACCTCTGGTGTAAGCTGTTATATGTTGCAGTGCCTAATCGCCGACAAACATGCAGGTGAAGTCCAGGCAGAAATAACACGCAGGCTCTCCCGTTCAACAGGCCGCCGGGACGGGCTAGTAAGCTACTAGTAGCTCAGTAGCTAGTCAGGACCTGGTTTTCCGTGGCTCGACGAATTAGAGTCGAGTCGTGGATAAATTAAATCTCTAAAAACGGTTAATTTAAAATGAATGAAAATAAAAATACTATGAAAAGTTTACAAGACACCGAAGGAGAAGCGGCTGACATGTGCACCATGCATTCTCCCCCTCGTGACCAAAAAAATAAAAAGTCTTTGTTGAAGATATTTTATTGTGTTACAAATATTTAGCAGCCCTCATCATCATGGCCACATTGTATGCAGTGTAAGTGCCAGCAGAGTGCCCTCCACTTGATCTCTAGTGAATTCATCATTTGCACAGATCCCAAATAATTCACTTCAGGTCACCTCTAACCTCTTCCCTAGTGATGAATGTCAAGGAGTCAGGCTTTCCCTATATCATCCTGCATTCAACCCATATCTCATTTTCTACCACAACATCTAGTGGTCTAGGCAATATTGACAACGGGTCAGTGAAGAATCACCCTGTAACTCCACTGGTGCCCTACCATCTCCCATCCATTTGTCCCCACCACCTCGCTCCCCTTGCAGAGAAGCTTGATCCGTGAAGAAGATTGAATAGGTGCGTGCCAGCCACCAAATCGCTGTCTCTGATCAGAGAGCAGGAATCCATCAGAGATGCAGGTGGAGTGGACCGCCAATGGCCCATTAGGCTATGGTAAGTCGATGGTTAACTAATTGAGGAGCATTCCACTGATGACATCTTGTCCTGTCTACCCAATCCATAACCTGTATAACAATCTCAGCCATGAGCTATACCTTGATGGGACGGGATGACTGATGCATTACCAGTTGATAAGTAATTTAATCTGATATTGATGCAGGCAAGCACCACGATTACCCTCATTTATGCGTAATATACAGTAAAATATTCTGCTTCTTTGAGATTCTGTTTCAGACATACAGTATTTCATTACATTTGTAATATTTAAGGACATACTGTATGTTTTCTCACCTCAAGTTTTCAGGGATTCAAGGTGGGTGTTCTCAGAGTTTAGTGCTTTCACTGTACTAACAGTAATGTGCTTATTGATGGCAGCAAACATAAACAGCTCTTTGAAAATGTATTGCCAATGGGATTTTTAATATGATTTAAAAGATGGCAGGATAGCGGTGAGTGTTTTCTTTATTTTTTAAATCTTTTTCATGTTGTAATAAACCACAGAAATGTAATCCTATGTATGATGATCCAGCATCTCCATTGGAAAAATAAGTATTGGTCTAGCCTGATTCCTATTTAAACCCACATGGTTTCTTTCTATTAGTATGGTGTTTTCAATGGTGAAACTGACAGTTTATTGGTTTTGTTTTATTTTTGGAGATGGTCAGGTTGTCAATTCATATAAATTGTATATATATATGTTTTTACTGTAATTCCAGAAGAGTTTGGAATGAACCAGGCAATGAATTAATTATGAGTTGCCCAAGAGGTCTTGGTGATAAGGCAAGAATTAAGTATTCAACTGCTTCTTTGAGCTTTATGGGAAAAGGGAGTTCCTATAAAGAACTGTCCGTCTGGACTTTAATGATAAAAGACTCTATGCTGTATAATTTGATCAATGCAGGGATAGAGATTGATCATATCTTGTTGTTGGGTAAGAAGACTCACCTATAGTATCAAATAAACCATGAAATTATGCATTCAAGTATTATAAACGTAATGTATTTATTTCTAATTAGATTTTGGGCAGTAGTGCTAAAACACGCTCAGCCAAGTGGAACTTGGAGGAAGAACTTAAATAGGACAGTGCAATTCCAATACATTGCTGTATATTATCTGTTGCTCAATATGGTTAAATCAGTGTGCCTCAATCTTGAAATATTCTTACAAATGAAAACAAGAATTTCCTGGGACATATTCATTTATGGCTATTTCTATAACTGATCACATTACAGTGTCAAAGACACATGACAACATTTGAAACAAACATAGCTGTGATGCTGAAAGGATTAACAACTTTTGAATCTGTATAGCACCTACAGTACAGTATTTATTTTGAAAGTCATAGTACTAGAGTGAGTACTCAGTATGAATTTACAGCCCAGTAATAGTAATGCATTTCCCCTTGCAGAGGCACATTTGACTAAATCTATATACATGATCCGATGTACAGCATTTTTCCTTCTTTGCCCCTGTTGCTGGTTTTTCATAGTGTAACAAAGCAATGTGTCATAAGAGCTGGCAGAAAAATTATTCATAAGGCCTGGCTATGCACAGGGTTCAGTGGACCAGAGCTAAAGACCTGACTCTTTTTTTAAGTTCCCTTCATCATGAAGATCACTGTGTGTACAAATAAGAGATGACTTGTGCATACTTTTATTACATGTGTCAACAGGAAACTTCAAATTCTCAAAACAAAAGAGGTTTCTGGAGTTTTTTTGTATGTTTCTTCCAGGTCTGGAGTTTGATTCATGGAACAAATAGAGGGGTGTCATGAGACTTGAATGCTAAGGAAGGCAAAACCATCCCTTAACCCATGTAAAATGCATGGAGCGGGTGTGTGAGAATTGGCCACACCCTTTCTCAATTACATTGAGCGCGTGTTGTGCATGCAGGTCTTCTGAATACAGGAAGTGGTGTCAAGCAGCAAGGAGGGACGAAGCTGGAGGAGGAAGGGAACTTTCCTTCGGTCCTTCTCGATGAAACATTCATTATGTAGCTGCGATTACACCGAATATCAAACAGAGTAAGTGTCTGGACTAGTCCGTAAGCCACTGAAACAGCACGTCCTGGGCTGGGATATGTGTGGGGGGAAGGGTGTTTGGGGAGATCAAATACTGATTTATGGGCTTTACCGCATTTCATAAAAAGCGGTGCTGGAGGGGGCAAGGGGTCTTTGTGAGAACATATCTTGCTGTAATTTATCACTTCACGCGACACTGTCACTTCCCCCATACTTCCCTGTGTCGGGCCTGCCCGTGAGCGGGTTTCCAAATGTATTTGTGATGAAACGGACAGTGGTTGTAAAGAGTGGTTAGAGGTTTGACAGAGTTGAGGAATTGTGGCTAATAAATACCAGGGACTTTGGTTGATTTAAGACTATAAAGGCAGCAAAGTGAAAATGCATGACGGGTCACAGGGTAATTAAGTTTGCCTTGATGGTCTGGCAAATGGCTTTCAAAGTGCCTGCCTATTAGCAAGAGTGGAGACATAGCTGTTAACATAGCACTGTTAAACTTTACTATAAACACTTTACGCATCTTTTTCAGTGGATATAAACTGCAGTGATGAAAATGCGTTTCCAATCATCTGCATCACACCCATGCATATATGCTCATTACAAACCATTCAGTGTGAAGAATGGAATAGAGGCCATAGTTACTTTTTTATGCTTAAAAATCAATTTACAGCTACATTCAGCATTGTGTCTAATCTCTTATTAATAACCTCAAACATTACCTCGTACCAATAAATGATTACACCACTTCCACATTCTATTTGCCGTTTAGAACATAAATTATCAGGCTTGAAAGTAAGTGTATACGCTAATAGCACTATCTCTGCAGCTGAAAAGTTAGGCTCACAAACTCGCCCTGATTACCAAATAGATTCTGAAGTACTGATGTGCAACAGCATGCAGAAAGTTGTCACGTGCTACATAGCATTATGAGGCAGCATGCTCTAGTGGGTTCTCACAGATAGCTAGCCAATTGGTGTCCATGGCCCACATGTGACCCCATCCACTCCTGTTGTTCCCTTCACATTCTGGCAATGAATGCATGACCACTCAGCTTGAATAAAAGTCAGTGTCTGCAGACACCAGTGTGACTACGAGATAGCCAGGAGGAAAGTGGTCCGAGTGCTGGCCTGGTCAGACTCCATGTGGAAAGTGAACAGATTGCAGAACAGTTCATAGCAGACAGCTTTGTGGTAAACACTCATTATTAGTTTGGTGTGCATGTGTATGTATCCCTATTAAGCTTAACAGGGGAAATCACAGTGGAAACGACCACAAGATAACATTTATATAATGAATACACATAAGCAGCTATTCTGTGTATTTGGTTTAGCTTAAAATATGAGTTGCAGCATGCCTGCAGAACATATTACCACTGTGCCACATATTACTGTCGAGATGAAGATGTGAAGGCATTGCAATAACCAGGGAACAAATGAGATGTATTCATCTAAAGACCTGTAGTGGCACCCAACATCCAACAAATGTCACACATTGGCTGCCTGGGAGAAATATACACAGGGCAATACAATATCGTACAATACATTCTGAACATTTGCAATAAACTTGTGAGTGATTTTAAATTGCCTTAATAAAATGCATCTGCGTTACACAACAGAGAGAGCTGCAGACTTATGCTTAAGACTATCTATTGTTAGCCAACACATAATGAACATAACAAAATGATGTATTGTTTATTGAATTTGATGTAAATCACAGCTAAGTTATAGCTATATATTTTACTTTACTTTACCTCAATCACGAAGAGCCAATAATATTGCAATTAGAACCAATTTTTATAGTAGTTAATTGAGTAATTATACATATTTTCACAATGCATATCCTAATTATTATTTTGCTATTTGTACATCCAAAATATTATTTGTTTTATTGTTTTATTTTGAAACACATGAAGACAATTAGATTTTGGTTTATCAAGACTAATGCTGCGACTGTGACTATAGATAATTATGGTAATTCCGTGGCAGCATTGTGACTCACAATATTGAATGAGCCAGTGAACGTAGGGCTATTGTAACATGTATAATGACGCCATCTAGCGGAGGCTTTCACAGTCATCGGTCATTTTTGGCGCGAGAGATTGACTGATAGGCTGTGTGTGTGTGTGTGTGTGTGTGTGTGTGTGTGTGTGTGTGTGTGTGTGTGTGTGAAGGGGGGGTCCTTCCTGAAAGACAACACTGGAGTATAAGAATTTACAATAATACATCTGTGTGTGATGAAGATCCCACATTTCAATAAGATGCAGACTGCAAGCGCTACCCGTTTGTTGGACTGACATTCACAGGGCTCTTAGGAGATAGGGCTTTTGCTCGGCTGTTCACAGGGGCGCATGGCAGTCGTTTACGGGAGGAATGACATACATTGTCGTCATAGGGGTGTATCAATTACTTTTACCAGGCAACCGAAAGGTAGCCTAATATAGCGTAGCAAATCTAATCGCACAAATTGCTTGAAGGCAATTAACCCGATCGACTGCGCCTGCGTCTTCAATTAAGAAGCCTCCCTTTATAACGCGTTTTCCGTTTCAATTTCAAGACCAGATTCCTACAGCGCGTTGTGTTGTTAATTGTAAGTTATCGGGGCAGAAAGAGATACCACATAGCAGCTGATAGAAACTAATTGTATCGCCACAACTGTGCCATGCTCAGACAATTGGACTCTTTGAGAGCCACTGGAGCGGACCCGACTTGCATTTCAATTAGCGTCCCAAAGGACTAGTACTTCGGTGGAGATCCGTGATAAATGGCAATATTGTAACGGAGGAAATGCCATTGTTCCTACTCCAACAGACGAGGACATCATCAGTCGCAGTTTAAAGACAAATGTAAACCGAATTCCCCTCCTCTTGACGCGGGTGCGCACGAACAGGAGGTACAGAACCCGCATGATCATCGATTCCTACTTTGAATCTGAGCTGTGTCTGTGCCCAGGAGGGAGAGAACCTTAAAAGAAGAACGGTGATTTTCAAATTAAAACACGCAATTTTCAAAATGAAGACCAGGATATTGTTTTTGTGCGTTTGGTCTGCGGCATTTCTCGCGGAGCTGCAGTGCGCCCCGCCAAAGACCACGGCGGGCTTCGATCTTCCAACCTTGGGTTTTGGCAATATCAGCGGGGATACCAGCGGAAAGAAAGATTCAAGTCAAACGTTAAGTTCCAGGCTCAAAAGGAAGACCCTCGCCGTGGATTTTGCGGTCCCTTCTCTGTTGCGTTATTACCTTGCGGAGTTTATTAAAAGACCTCTAAACGGCGACTGTCCAACTATAAATGGATGCTATACCGTACGCGCCAACTTGAAAATGCACTGCATACCTTTACAAAAAACAGTATCTACTTTTTTAGACCCAAAGTTAGCTTCATTAGACGCCGAAGACCGGAATGCTAGTGCTGGACAGCTCCCCTCCAGCTACAAACGGCCGCTGGCCAAAGTTCTGAATTTGGGGTTGACGAAAGCCAGCCGAAAATCGAACCAAGTTGTTGTGGAAATAGGAGAAGATATTGTAAGGACAGGGTGCGGAGGACTGTCTGTCTACGAAGAGGAACCGGTTTTCACCCTTGAAATGGACCTCTCAACTATTTTGGAATGGTGGCTTGGTGCTGAAGGGGGAAGGCTACGGGTTAGGCTCATGCCAGAGAAAAAGGCGCAGGTCCCTGTGATGGAGGACAAGTACACCGCGGCTATACGAGCTGCGGATCCTCGTCTCTCCTTTCACATAGCCTCACGGGGTGAGTTTTGCGTTTCCGCTGCCGTGTCGGCGTGTGAGTGAATCTGTATTTACTTTTGTCAGTTGTTCTTAGATCTCTAATTTTCCTGGATGTGGGACTCTTTCTGTACAACTCGCATTTTCTCTTTAACGAGCACGCGCGCACGCACGCGAGTACAAAGACGGGCATTCATGCTCACAAATTCTCTCTCACTCACACAAGCGCATGAACGTGGTTTTGGCCTGTGACGCACAAGTTGAAATCATGTTATTCATTTCAATGACCAACCGGCGTATTGTGTTAAAATGCTCACATGCATTTGGAAGTCCTTTAAGAGTGAAATGACATCATAAGTATATAGCGCTGTTGAACACTGATTTGCATGTAGCCACAAGACTATTGTGCCTAACTGTTGATGACTAGAAACCCAGACAGAAACCACTGGTTGAAATTATGTTAGCCTATTTTGCTTGTGCAATTTCACTCTGTATCCATGTTGTGACTATATGAATCAGTTGCTAACTGTTGCAGAATAGTAATAGTATTGTGCTGTGATAACCTATGACAAGACAGAACCGTAATATGCCTATGCTTCTGTAGGGCTGTGCTGAATTCACTGGTTTTCTTTAAACACATACATTACTAAATTCCCTGAGCAAACAACAGAAGAAAGGGGAGTGGTTAGAGAAGGGATTCTATTTTGATTAAGGGGAAATTAAGCGGTTATCTCTAAGAAAGCTTTAGCACTCAATACTCAAGGGTGCATCCTTCCATTCTTCTCAGTGTGCCTACAATCAGTGTAATTGCTTAATCACTTGGATGAGGGAGGCTGGCCTAGAAAAATGCTACAGATCCTGTCAGGCAAGGCAGGGGATGTTAGATGCTGATGGGATCAGATACAGAGAGAAACACGAAGACAATGATGCACGCACTCACATGCACACACACACGCGCACACACACACATGAATGGCACATTCTGTACACATGATGGCACCTGTACACATGATAGACACAGCTTTTTAGCAGGCTGACTGGTATTATCCTGGCTAACCATTTTTTCATTCTGCAATGTAATGTGTGTGTTTTGTGTATAAGCATTTAATAAACATCCACCATGGCAGACAGGGTTTTAAGCAATCTGATAAGCATTTCCCGGGAAATAGGACTGCACTCATTTACAGTATACCTAGAGATTGAAAACTCATTAGTAAGTGCTCTTGGGACTTGCAGTCACCAAGTACTGCCATACATATGTTAGCAGTGACTCATCAAATTACCCTAGTGTTTATTAAGGTCTGGCAAATCACGACTCTTCCGTCATTAACTTACCTTTGCCTAGCAACCCCATGCTGCTCGATATTCACGTTAGTTTAGGTGCCAAAACAAGCTCAAAATGCCTTAGAAGGAAACATGGCAAAGATCATTCTTTTGTAGAATGCCTGCGTGTAATGGCAGTTTGTTCCAATATTTGCCCCCCTGCAGGCGCTCTCACATATAGAAAACACCCCAAATGCTAAAGACGTTTGAATTTGGGAGTTGTCTGTGACTTGCAACAGATTTCCAATTAGCAGGCATTTCAGTCAGTCAAATATTGGATATGATTTCTTATGAATTATGAATAAAGAAAGAAAACACAGAATTATGCATTTAGAAAAATTGTAGTACTGTTTGGCCTGTCAAGGAAAAGATCTGCATTGTTTCCTTGAAGCATACTGTACAACACATTCCCTGTTCTCTTTGTGTCTGCCAAATGTCTTTCCTTTGTCCCTGGACAAAATAGATTCCGAATGGCCTCATCAGATTTTACATTTGAAAAGCCTGACAAACTTAGAAATGCAGGCTACAGGGGACACTGTACACCAATCGACCGTCCGTCTGTGTTGGGCCAGGTGGAAAGCCGCAGAACAAGTGACATGACATTCCAAGTGCAGGGACTCTAGGCAATCAATGGTCACCTGACATTTAAAGCTTGTATCAATCAGCTGCTAATGGGGAAATCAATTAGGAGTCAGAATTACATGCCACTTCATTATATATGCATTTCTATAATCAATTCAGTCAAATAGTGGCTGTTTGCACACACACACACACGCTGGGGATATGCCTATACAGCTGATATACTGTATGGTTTATTTTACAGGTACAGAGCAAAAACCTCAAACATTAACATCGAAATATTGGGTTTGCATTTGAGAATACTGAAACCGATCACTCTTTGTTAGCATGTATGTGCGTCCTTTTTTTTACAGCCAAACTGTGACTTTATATGGTATCTTTATACACATGTAATGTAGGCCCCGTCCATGTGAATTATTGGTACACAGACATTCTTTCTATGATGTTAGGAAAATGGCATCATTTAGTATCTCACAGTCTGGTACGAATGAATGACAATTAATGCATTTTAATGAGACGGCCTTTGAACCTGCTTCAATTCAAAAGTAACAGTCGCATTAAACAGAGCTGATGTAAGTGTAATTGCACAGCTAATTCATAGTGAGCAAAATAAAAGTGGGAGGAACCTCATCATTTGGCTGTGTGCTTGTGTCCTAAACAACCCAAATGCACAGCATTTTACAGTATGTTACCATTCAGATGGATTAACCAAAACAACTTGAGGAAAACGTTGGCCAATATTTGCTAAGCAGGCCATTACAACTCTTTAGCCTTCTCATAGAACATAAAATAGTGAGAAGCTTGCCAAATTGGGAGCTTTGAATAAACACCTTGGTAATGTGGGGTATTAATTACCCCGGTTATAGTTAATGCTTGTGTCACTGATTTGTGAATTAGCTGGACTCAAGGTGACTTTGCCCATATTTGTACCACGTATTAGGGCACTTTCTTTATTTTTTTCCCAGAGTTTTCCCTGATGTTTCAGGTATTTATGCCACGTGTTTAAAAAATAAATAAAAAAGAGCTGCCTCTTTGATTAATGGGGATGCTTGCATGAAGCATGGATGCTGGGGTTTAGCTTAGAGCTAGTCATAGAGAGGAACACGTACATCAGGTGGATGTGAAGCCTACACTTCCACCCTGAGATGCTCCACTTCTCTGTTGCCTGGGTTATAAATAAAGCATGTAACGGGTGTGACTCAAATGTCAGCCTGAATGTACACGCGTTTTATTAATGGGATTTGATCGTTATGTTGAATGCTAAGATATAAGGTATAGAATGAGATTAGCTGTTCTGTCTGTATTTGACACTATTCTATGTTTTTTTATCATATAGTGTACATTTTTTACATGTAATCTCTAGCATTTATGTATTGAGTGTTAAAGTTCACACAAATGTTATTGCAGCTCTTTTACATTAATACAACCACAACACAAACCATTTTAGCATTGGATTGTTTAATCGTTCTGCTCTTATGTACTATTTATGCTCTATTTAATTCAGATGTCGCAGGATTAACAAGTGTCCTTTCTGTAACTGCTTCATTGCACAACACAACATTGTTTACTGTAAAGCTCTGTATTATTAATGGCTTTCAGTTATTTCAGTATGTTTCATATTGATTCTATTTAGTTTGTGGTGTTTTACAACTGTGTTAGTGGTACTGGGCTACACTATCTTGGTTCAACTAACATTTAATTAAACACAATCCTCTCTGCTGAGCACGAAGCACCAGGCAAGCAACATGAAAGGTCTAAAGGAAAAGCAGCTGGAGCTCACCTGGAGTTAAAAGATAAAGAATGAGCCCAGCATGCGATCTACACACACACACAAGCAGACAAACTGAGTGCTCTCGGGACACAAACGCGGCTTCCTTTATGATCTGTAATGGGAACTTGGAGGAGCAGCAGCAGCACTATCCTCATTTCAGGACAAAACCCTCTTAATGGGATGTGATTTGCCATGAAAGAGCTTGGAGCACTGTGGAGGAAGAGCAGTTTTTTGCTTCTTATTTTTTATTCGTCATACTGAAACCCCCCGCCCCCCCTTCCCATTCCCCGCTCTCCATAACTCCACTCATCCCTTCCATACACCACAGCAGGGGTCGTTTGTGTATCTGTTTTATCGCACCTTGGTGCGGGCATTGTAAGGACACAGTTGTAAAGGCGGAGCAGCGGTGCTGTAGGAGGAGGTGGTTGGTTAAGGGGGATTGCTTGCCGTGAATACAGACCACCTACTGCTGTTCTGTACTCACTCGACAGCCCACTCGTCTTCACAGCACAAGAAAGTTTGGATGAAGTCTCATCTTCTCTGATGAAGTTCAATACTGTCTTGGCTCCACTCCTGCCTTTTGTGAAGTTACACAGTGAGGCGACGTCTGGATTTTCAATCTGGCTCATTCTGAGTCAATCTATATCAATCTATCACTTCAATCATTGCGGCACATTATTATGGCTGGAATCACAGGGCCAGTTCTTAAAGGGCAGTTTGGATGAAGTATTTTTTCTCCACACACTGGTGAGGCATGTAGACGTATCACTCAATGTCAGGCCTTCAATTGATGTATTAATAGGATAAGCTACCAGCTAGTGAAAACAAAATATATTAATACGTGTTGGTTGTTTTTAAATTGGCATATAATATCAAATATATTTTTTGTAGTATAGTTTTAAGAATGAAAATATCCAGGAACCGTATTGAAATATTTTATGTATAATTGATTAACTCTCTCCAACTATTCTCCAACTAAATATGAATATACAGAAGGCAGCTCTGAGGGTAACCTTCACTGGAAACTTGGGGAGTTCTCAGGACAAGCCTGCTGTTGGACTGTTTCTTTTTGACCCAACACACATAAAAGACTATCGATATTAAAAATGTGCAAAATTTAGCAAATATCTCCTCACCGTATGCTAGCTGCCCATTCTGTGTCCACGCTGACAACACAGAAAAACGCTTTGCTTTGGCTTTCCAAATTGTTGTCATTAGACTATTCACCTTCTCAATTCTCTGCTCACACACAAGCACACACACACACACACACAGACCTATTGTACAGACGCATGCACTGGAGGGTGTGATCTCATGCCCTGGCTGTCAATATCTCTATTTAGACCTACTATAATTACATTAACCAAATAAAATGGTTATTAACTTACATTAAGGCCTACATTAACATTTTTTTTTAAATTATTTAGTAGCCTAGACACAGACGTGCTAGACTACTGTAAGCCTACAGGCTATGCAATTAATATATTATGAAAACAGACCCGATTGCTAACAGAAAAACTAAACAATTAATTTGTTTAGCCTTATGCTCACACACTTAGCTGATGCTGACCTTTACTCTGCAAAACACTTCATAACATAACATTGTGTCTGCCTGATTCTTTGAAACATGCCAAGGCAGGGTCATTCTCGAGAATGTTTGCTAACTTCGAGCTCAAATCAAAACAATATCCCTCTACGGCTTTGTTGTGAGAGGTGATCGCCAATTTGTTTATGTTCTTATTGTTGAGTTCAAATTTAGCCAGGAGTAAAAAGGACACTTACACTGAGTCTTTAAGTGAATATAAATGTATTAAAATGCAATGATAAATCAGTAGGTACAAGTTGTGCTCGACCGAGGGCTTCCAAACCAACAATAATCTATCTTCGCTGTCTCAGGATGAAGCCCTGAATTCCTTTGTCTGAGCTCTTTTGTACGCGCAAGTAGGGTGTTGTCTTCTCCCATTGCCTGAGAGTGTTGCACGTACAACACTTGGGACATGCCTCTTGGCTCTCAGATACATTTCTTCTGTTTCTCCCAGTCGCCCATAGGCCAGGGTGCATTCATACGCTGCCTGACAGCAACAGGTTATCTCGACCTTGCTTATCCAACTTCACTGTGTTTGGCAGAGCTTCCTCGTTAGTGTAAACAAATATATAGGTTAGGTATATAGGTTCACAGTACATTAGTTTCTCATATGCCTCTATATTTACATAATCTACATTATTACATTGGAGCAATATGTTTTATCTTATTAAGCACATCATATAAAAATCTAATTTCCACAATATTTATATAGCCAGGCTGTGTAGAAGGAACGGTAAGCAAATGTGAGGAGATAATTGGTGGATTTGACAAAATGTGTATTAGCTTACAGTTAACTTGCAATAGCTGACTATACCTTTAAATTATAAATCAATCTCTATATTGACATCACTCTACAGGCTTAAAGGTGGCGGTTTGCAGGTCTATCGGTATCGTATCGAAATTAAAATTTGTTATCGCCCATCCCTACTGTGTAGATGTACAGTATGTTGAGGTGCTTTTTGGTGACACCGGTCAGTTTTTCTATTTGTTGGCATAAGGTTGGGAAATCACAATCTAAATAAGTCAATCAAATTCAAGATATTTATGTTTGGTATTCCTGAAAGTAGTATGGTTTTTTAACTGTAAATTAAGTACACAGTGATGAAATACATCAATGCTGGTGATACTATTTTTATATTGACAAATAATGAAGTGTTAAATTGGAAGAAGCACAGTCTTTTCCTGTGTGGCTGTCATAACCAAGCAATAAAGTGCAGCCGTGTTCCTATTGCGAACTGATAATTCACTGCAGTCCAAACTATCGTGACCTTTTTGACAATTGACATAGCTCAAGTTCCCGTTGGCTAGATGGCTTCAGTAGAGGGTCTGAACCGAAGCAGAGGGATGTTAAACTAAATGATGAGGTGCCTCTCAAGCACCTGCATCATGTCATCATGTCCAATTATGTCTGCTCTGCTGGATAAAGCCATGCCTCCTGCAGGTACTTTTGGGGTTACTCTTCTAATTAGATGCTATAGTACACTGCAAACTTTGTTTCCACAGGAACGAAAGTGATAGTGAGCCCCTTGTACTTGTCAAGATACATTCAAGTCAAATAAGGTTTTTATTTATAGTACAGCACTTCATCATAGTCAACGGCCTCTCAAGCATGACATTTATACATAATCATGTCGGATATAGACAGTACAGTAGGCCTAAAGCAAAACAGAGAAAAGCTCCTATGTATTTCCTCTTAATACCTTTTGAAGAAAATAATGTGAAGGCTAAGCAGATATGTGACCAGATTTGATTTGAAACTATTTCTATGGTTGTAATGATGGTGTGCCAAAAATTACATGGGCATTATAAAATGACATACAAATGGGTTCGTAGCAATGTTACACTACCTAATAGAACAGTTAGGTGTCTTGACCTTGGAGCTAATATCATGGCTCTATGTAGTGTGACAACTTTGACATGTGGTCAGGGCATTGGCTTGTTTCGAAAAGGTCAGTGTTTTGACAAAAGGAGCAATGGCTATTGAACCAAAAGGAAAGGTTAAATGTTTTTGAAACAGCTGCTTTCGTTTAAATCTTTAGAAATGCCTAGGTGGGCTTTTTCCTGGTTTTCCAATGGCTTTATTCAGTGAAATGTGTCATTATGCATTCAGCCATATACAATCGTTCCCACAGAAAATGTATCAAAATTGTATTAACAGTAAAGGCCATAGCATATTTATTCTGCAAATTTAACTCATTGTCATGTTTGATGTTATCAGCGACCTTTTAATTTCAATGGAGCAGTTGCTCTGTCATTTAGCATTTGACTCAGTTTAGATAAGGGTTCAGCTAAACCTGCCCTAAATGGGGTTAAATACACAGCGGCATACAGTAAGTAGAATGTGATTGGTCTGTCAAAATGATCCATTTGAATCATAGCTAAACCACAGACAAACTAGTTGTGTAGTCACATTTTAGATAATGTATTTTAATATGGTCCATGTTTGCAATATAATATATTTATGACTAAAGTATAAAACTTAGTCTCAGTTTTAAAATGTTTGGTTGATTGAAATAACTACAAGTTTAAGAAATATTAAAATAGCTTACACAGAGACACATTTTATATACATATATACATACATTGACATACAATATAACATTATTATTATTATTATGAGCCTATTGTAAATCTATTTTAATAGATTTTATATACATATATACATACATTGACATACAATATAACATTATTATTATTATTATGAGCCTATTGTAAATCTATTTTAATAGGCCTTCAATTTAAAAGTGTGTCTTCAAACAACATCAAACAAACTAATAATATAAAATGTACTAGTATAGTTTTTGTGATATAAATATCCTGGAACCATCTGTATTATAATATAGTCTGTGGATTATTGAAGCACCAACTCTGAAGGCCCATTATACTCCAGTTCTCTACGTGTACATGTACGTGTACGTATGCGAATTATACGCAAGCAGCATTGCCGACATTACTCCACTGTGTACTTAATGTCTCAACAGGTATTTATAGTGTAACTGCACCCCAGCTCTGATCCTGACTCCACCCACTACAACAATAAAAAATGCATCAAAGAGCTGAGTGAGGGGAGGGGCTGAGAGTGGGACCCCGATTAACATTAACATTAACGTTTGAATTTTATGACGTACTGTATGAGCCTACTAAGTGGACCATTGAAAACCAGCCATGTCCTGGGGTGGATTTTAACAGATATACCGTGAAGTTCTGTTTTCAGCCAATATTAACACCAGCATTGATGTGTCTCATCACAGATAAATCCTATTACTGTTTACACCTTAAAAAACACATTTTAGGGTGCGGTTACTCTACAATCTATCACCTCCTGTTTACTGCAGAAAGTTGTTCTGAGGGTCGCACTGTGACATGCTTTCTTCTTATGTCAAACTGGTCAGACAACTTAGTTCTAACAAACCTGCTACTATTTTGTTTCTGCCCAACACACAAAATAATTTCTGTATTAAAGGCAGGGTCAGTCATTCTGGCTAACTTTAAGCTCAAATCAAAACAGCATTACTCCGCGGTCCTCCGCGGCAGTGCCTCACACATAGAAATGCATTGTGAAGCAAAGCGTAGTGCTACAGCATTGTTGATATGAGCGGTGTTTGCCACTTGTGTTGCTATTTACGAAGCCAAGCTGTGTAGAAGTATCAGATAATTATTTCAACATGCACAGAGCTCAGCTAGCGAAATGCAAGGATATATTTGTTACGTTTAAGCTACAGTTAAAGCTATTAGCTTACATTTAGCTTGCAATAGCTGACTATACATTTAATGTGCACACATCACTAGTGTTCAGGCTTGTGTTTTCTGTGCACGCTACATCGCACATGTTAAGTTTTTAGTGATGTCAAGGATGCAAGAAAAGACAGTAGATACTGTGCTTCAAACGGCGGGGCTCAATTGGATGGATGCAGCACTCTACCTAATGAAAAATGAAGAATATTCTTGCAGATAAAGTGACATTATGCATGCTTATTAAAATGACCTAATTAGTAGACATCTCCACTTAAACCACACCGTCCGTGTATGGACCAAGTTCTAACCTCAGATGCAGGGATCTCTAGCAGCAGCTAGATATTTTTGATAGTTTATAGATGGTTTTAGTTCGTCCTGAACTCTAAACCGCCATTAAGATAATGACAGAGCGAGAAATATCCACGCTATCTTCTCTCTGCCAGGACATAGGTTAACACAGTGTACATAGCGGTAACACAATGATTTAAGAGGGTAGCTGAGTTGAAGCCTCTCCTGTACGCAACTTGCAAGATACAGTAACTGGTCATGGCAATTAACAGTGAGTCAGACGTGGCCAAGTCATTCATCTGCAACCCCTTACTATTTTAGTACTGAACAGGACTGAACCAGGACTATGATGTATGCCAGCCCGTTGGGGTAGTAATGAAAACAAACAAACAAATGAACAGGAGAGGACAAATTAATAGACGCCAGCAGTCACAGGACAGCAAAGCTATGGCTCTCATTCTGATTAAGCATGGAGGCCTTCAACAGAGAAAAGGCCATTAGAGATGGATTGCATTGGCTTTGTGGCCATCTCGCCTTGTATTGTCTGTGAAAGCCATCAGCAGCTGGTCTGATGCTCTGTACCAAGGTCCAAGAATGCACTTGGTCCAAGCTCAGTAAGACAACATGATTAATGGTTTTGAGGATCAACCTTATTTGCCAAGTACCCAACATCAATGAATTGGTGCATATAATGCTAACACATATCCTGCATTACACATTAGGAAATACAAATGTATGTTATAATAAATAATAATACAATTATGACAGCAGATACTGATGGTATGAATACAGCTGAATATAGGTATAAGCTATTAGGTCACGCAGTGTGTGTGTGTGTGTGTTTGCGTGCATGTGTGTGCGTGTGTGTGCGTGTGTGTATGAGACCCTATGTTAGAACATAGGAAACTGCTTTTGGGGCAGAAACTGTTCAGTTCTCTGTTAAAGATATGTGTGACCAGGAGGAGAGGGGTCAGTGATGGGCTGATCCTGACAGAGTGAAACATTAAGGGTTCTTATTGCTGGTATGTGGAACATGTATGGTTTAGTTTCAAATAAATGTAATTGTGAAATGCTATACACAAATAGCTCAAGGATGGTGCACTGTAATAACTCCTGAAAATCCATTATCGGAAGCTACTGTATGTCTGTAACACTTCATTATAAAGCTCTTAGAAATGTGTATTAAGCTGTGTGAGCCCAACAAATGTGCAATGTTTTGCCTGCCTTTTGTATTATCACTTTTTGTTTAATCTATGCAGTTATCTCCCTATTTTGAACAGTCAGGATAGGTTGGTAGTTAGTGGCTTTAATTCCCATATGAAAGGTAATTTGTTTGATCCTCAAAATGCCTGGCCTAAGTATCCCTGGTGTCTACCCTCTTTTGTATTATTAAATTGACTTACTGTAAGTCACTTTGGATAAAAGCATCTGCTAAATGTAACTGTAATGAAAGCGAGTCCATTCTTTTTGGAAATGTGCTTCTTATTTTTTGTGTTTAAGTTAAAAGCCCAGAGCCCTAGGAACCTAGTGTACAGCACACACTGGATATTACTACGTGTTAACAACAGAAAAGGAAAGCAATGGGGTTTTCAAGTTTTCTGCCACCAACTGGAGTAGAATGATCGATTCCCAGAATGCACCCCCCACCACCAGCAAACCAATGACAAAAGCCTGTGGAACACTTTGCAATCTCTGCGAGACACAGTGTTTGACACATGCACCGCCGGGAAGAGATGGGGAAAATTTGCGCATTGATCCGCTTACTAGCTTCAATGCTATACTCATTTGAATAATAAAAAAGGCAACGAGAGCCTCTCGGAAGAGGCAAAATGTCTCCACAGAGAACAGACAGGGAGAACAGGGTTGTGATCCACAGGGGCCATCTTTGAATGAAGGTGAAGGGTGAGCTGAATAACTAATAGTGGAGAAATATGTTGGAGATGATAGGAATGAAGGAAATGGTAAGTAATCAAACCCTACCAGGACAGAAAGAGATGTAATATCTGTTCCTTGAATGTTAAACTAATGGTCTCATCCTTAGTGACATGAAAGATGAAGAGATACTTAAAGCACATCATTTGGGTGACTTGTTCAGCATAATTACTAGGATTTGTGAGGATCTTGGTACATCTTTTTCCAACATTTTGATCCCATCTTTTGATTTATTAAAATCTTAGCAGGGACACTGTTTGTGGCTTAATTAAAGTACCTGTTATGGTTTATAACCAAATCTAAATCCCAACCCAATTATGTTTTGCAACTGGAGATACTGTACCTGTACTTGAAAATAATAAAGGATTCATTATTAAAGGGACCATAATTTTTCAACTCCAGTTGACCACAATCCATCATATGTCACTTGAAATAATTCCCATGCATTCTAAATATACAGTAGTGGGTTCAAATAGTTACACAGTTGACAATATAAGTTATTAAATATGTGGAAAGAAGTTTTTCAGACACACAGACACAAAAACGCTAAATGGTGAGATCACGAAGTAAAACCCTTTCCCAGATACGAAAACACACCACGGGGACATTGCCAGGCCAAAACTTTGGTAGGTTGGTATTTATAATGAGCCGACTGCGTACAAATGTGCACGGCATTATAAAATTAGAGGTTCTTGGTGCGTACGCATATTCTGAGGTTTGGGCGTACACAGTTGTTCAGGATGGAATATGCTGAGTTTTATATACAGTATGAAGCCCCAGGTAACTAAGAGGGAATTTTTCTACTTTGCCCCTAATACATTTGCTGGACACTATGACAAGCCTCTTATCGCTAAAAGGTCATAAACCTGCTCAAGGGGGCTGTTAAGCTTGTCCTCTCGCTGCCGTGCCAGCAAATTTAGAGTAAGACCGTCTGAAAGGTGTTGAAATGGTAGGTACCTACCTATTCATATGGTGTGGGAATGGAGCCATCTTGGGACAGTATTGGCTTTTTCTCTCTGTGGGTGCTGGTGACGAAAAAGACTTGAGTCAAAGGCAGAAATCCATAACAATACACAGACGGTGAAAAGACTCCTAGCGCCCATTGACGAGAGATCAATGTGTAGGATGACTCCAACACTTAACAGCCTCGTTAAAGTAAGTAACGGCTTCTTGCAGTCTTTTTCGATTCCTCTCCTGCACAGGGTGTTTAAACTGCAGGTCTACTACTTTTTTCTGACCCAGACCCCAAAACAATGAATCATTATGTTGCAGTGTGTTGTCTTCCATATGGCAGGGTTACTAATCTCCTCAGGATGGATGACTTGTTGTAAAATTGCTGCAGTCTCATCTGCATTTTTTTTTATTCCACAAAGTGCTCATAATGTAGGAGTAAGCCATCTCCTTTCTAGTGATTAAAGTGATGGGCCTGCTTGTTAATACGTGCATTAGTGACACATGCTTTAATATGTGCAGACACTACAGCTGTAAGGCCATGGGATATTACCGTATCAATTATTAAGACCAGCCTATTTGTCAAATATATAATGGCTGAAGTTCAATGCAATACTTTATATATATATCATTTAATCTTTTCATTGCTTTGTGTAATTTATGAATTCATAATATAACCAATTTCAATCATAGGGCTTTTAGTGTATATACTGTCTGCAGATGGAGTCATAATAAAAATAATGACATTGAATCAAAGAAGTTTTACAATATTGTTCATATATATTTTTTAATAAGTACGTTTACAATTATCCAAAGATTGACAAAAAAAACTCTAGCATTTAGTTGTCTTTCGGTGGCAATGGTAGGCGTTCTTGCTCAAACGCTCAGTTGTCATATTAATCACCTACAGGGCAGAAAAGAAGCCATCTTGGCTGCCCTCACATACCTGTTGCGTGGTTTGATTTAAGATATTTCTGACTAGCCTGTGTTTGACACTGCTACAGATGATGTGTCGAGATGCACAGACATGCACCGCCTCTTCAGCTACGGGGGTGGGCTACTAGGAAGAGAGAGGGAACACTGCCTGTATGAAAGGTGTATGAAAGGATGGACCAAAAGGCGGTGATGGGATGAATGTTGAAAGCTGAAACAAGCTTGGGACTGAAGGGTATGGAAACAGAATGAGGTGATTGATGCTTAGATGAACGGATGTTTCTGAGCTGCTCACAGTTTAAATGTGAATTTTCAAAAGCAGCAGAAAACACCTCCTCTTCCTTTCTTATCTTAGAGGAAAACATTGATGTCTTCTACCTTGGAGGAGGGTGGGCTCCTTCTACAAAAAGCTCTTCTCCACTGAAAATAACACGGGATGTGGAGGATTCTTTGTAGATCATGCGCTCCACACATACGAAACTCGATTGTACTCCAATAACTCCAATGTAACAATAGATGAAACCCATTTCCTAAATAATCATAGAGGTTTCCAAATCAGTAATATAGCAGGACCCATGAAGTTTTATGTTTCTTTATGTAACCCAAAGTTTTAAAGTTGCATCTCAATAATGTTGCATTTCAAACATGCAAAAAAAAAATATATATTGGCCCATAGATCTTGGCAGTAAAGTGTCCAAGCTTTAATAATAGCTTAATGTTTGCAGTACTTATTGAATCACTCAATGGCACACCACAGACCACAGAGACTGGCATGTTCTTGTAAACACTACTGTGTCTTCATATGTTTATTTTCATCAGATTGCTACAGTATCAGTATGGTTACGTAACAGCTTAGTTGTGCATTTGCTCAAGTGCTTTAACAGTGCAAGATTCTTAAAGTGCTTTATATGATATGTTTAACATTCATATTGCAACAAACAACTATTTTAAATATATAGTGGCGTAATTGCATCCTAAACAGAGATTAAAATCACTCCTTTTGTAATTCAATCTCCTCAATGCATTTTAGTGTGAATGAAAGTTAAGTGTGGAAAAACGTTATCAAAGGTACATTTTATATAATTATTTCACTGAGAGGATATTGGTAAATAAAGTAAAATATGGCAGCATGCTAGAATTCAGTGAGAATATCATTGCTTTGCCATCTGGTTAATATTACAGTTCAGGAACTCAGGAACAACATTGGCCTGACAATGGACCTTTCACCAAAACATGATTGACAGGCAATCTGACAAATCAGAAGGCTGAAATGTTGCTATGCGGCGCAGTTTTCGGATAAATAAAAGCCATGGAGGAAAACGGTATACCGGTAAACTGTGCTATGTATTTGGATATCGGCAAAATGCAAAATCACGGGACAGCCAAACACATTTGTTATAAGATAATATAATTACTATATTGTATCATTTTTAAATGAGTAAAAGAGTTGTCTATCCTAACCGGAATAGAGTAATCTAATAGATATAGCTTAACTGGTAGCCTACACTCCCATCAGCTGTCCATCCAAATATCAGCCTAATCTAAAAGGCTTCGCAGCGATATGTGATATGTGTGATTGAAACTCTCAAATGAAATGTGTCTTTATCTTAACAGTAGGAATAACTATCATCACTAGTAAACATAGGCGTTCGCTGTGAGGATGTACCGTATCTTTATGACCCAGCAGTAAGTTGCAGTAAACGGTTGTATTTCTTTTTCAATTAAATGGTAGGCTCCATAGATTTTAAATGAGAAACTGAAAACATCACGTTAATGTTAATGACACAATGTTGCATGGATGTTATCAAAGTCGTCTCTGATGTTATGGTCAGCTCAGTGCAAGGTTATAATAGTTTTGCATTTTTCATTCGTTTTAATTTTTCATTTGTTTTGACTTTTTGTTTTCAAATTCAGTTTAGTTTTAATTAGTATTTAAAGTGGGTTATCTAGTTTAGTTTAGTTTAGTTTTTATTAGTTTTACTGGGTTTACTTTCGTTTTCCTTTGATGTGCGCCAGAGTCGGCGGTGTTGGAGCAACACAGTTTTCTACCGTAGTTGCAGTGGTAGGCTTATGTAAGTAATCTAGATATTTGGAAACGCCTGTATCAATTTTTTTTCTTCGTGTACAACGCATGTATACGTGTTTCGACACGTGGATTGTAACATATAAATACAAATTTCCTTTACACAAAGTCAAGTCGAGGTGTTTTCCATGTCGCTTGCACACGAGTCAGGAGCAGGAGCCGTGTTAACGAGCGTACAAAACCAACTATGACAACAGTATAAGTTGACATAGTTACTGAGCTCAGACTATTTTGCTTTATGGAACCAAATCAGAGAAGTCAGACTAACCAAAACAAGCCTGGTCGATTTTGTTAACTTGTTTTATAAAATGGGCATATTTTGTCTTACATTGAGGAATATTTAACACACAAAAAAAAGGAACAATAAAAAATAAAGGCAGAGATTTATTTTCTTGGACTGATGATGAGGTGGAACTTGTACTGAAAGTAACCCTTGAGTAAAGGGCGTCATGGCAACAGAAAACATTGATTGGGAGCCGTAGACTACACCTTAGTGTGTGACAGCTAGTGTTAAAAAGATATAGAGCAACTTTAATTACAAACAGTACTAACTCCAAATCTCAAAGGATGTACTTATAAGAGGTGGATTAGCGGATTTGTTGTTTTAATGACCCAGTCGTAACACCTTAATAAGATAGTGTGTTGTTTATCAATTTGGCTACAGTTACAGACAGGCTAGAAATGTCTGTTTCTGTCCTCAGTTTTGAAAGATGCAAACCTGTCGGTGGAGATGAGATTGGGCCTGTGGTGGCTTTGTATTTCAAAGCCTCTGCACATCCAAATACATAATTAAACATTTGTTTTATAGTTGTCTCTGAAAATTGAACTAAAAATCCATGAAAATGTGATGCAATGTACTGTCAAGTGTCAACCAGGAAAGATATGATTCTACAAAAAAGGGACTTTAAAGTTGAATACTTTTCTAAATTGAACGCCGTTGTTAAATATTTTCACTATACTTGTCATGGTCTGTTGTCTGCCCAGGTCTGTTAGTCTTGTTCCAGTCCATGTTGCCCCTATGTACTGCCTCCCACAGGGGGGCCGGGTCTGACCCTAGGCTTGAAGCAGTCGTGTCTTGTAGTGACGAGTGGTACTGCAACCAGAAGAACTGGCTGCAATTACACACCCCATTTATACTTTTGCTATCGGTTTTACTGCTCCGCTAAATGTTGTGCAGGTGCGACACTTGGCTCATATGGTGCTTCTTAATAATCTCTTGGCACTTATAATATTTCTAACAATGTCAATAAAGCCAGTTTGGATGATTATTTGCCATGACATAATAACCATGCGACATAGTAGTATGCGCATGGTTATTATGTCATGGCAAATAATAACAGCCGGCGTTTTAACGAGCACACAATTATATTATACTTTTAGTGTAAATGCAAAATATTAAACAAAGAATGCCTCAAATTATAGCAGTACAGTCAACATTTTCCTCATGTATTTTATGTTGTGAGGCTTGAGATCGGGAACTCCAGTGTCGCAGGTTGTAAAGTTTGTCCTGTACATGTGGCGTTTCCTCCCGGAGCCCAAGGGATGCCAAGCTTCCCAGTTTTTTTAGTCTGTAGTTGCATTTTTATCAGAACAGTTTTGTGCTGTTTCTTCGGAGGAACAGCACAGAATTAGTGTGATCGCTCTTTTCCGTGTGTCATATCCTACAATGAGTGAAACAGTGCCCCTCAAAATGAATTGTGACGGTGTGGTGAAACACGATATTGCACTCCTGCTGAAGTGAGGAGTCTGAGACGAATTTACATCCCTTGGTATAAAAAAATTGTAAGATCTTTAGGTCCCGTATCAAACTGTGATTTATTAAGACTATCCACATAGTGAGCAGGCTTAATGGACACAAGAAGATATTCACTACTTGGATTAATCCATCCATCCATCCATCTTCTCCCGCTTATCCGGAGTCGGGTTGCGGGGGCAGCAGCTTCAGCTACTCGGATTAATATGTATGATAAAAACTTTGTTATTTTGATCCATGAACCCTTATGGACTAAAGGAATATAAACAAGGAATTGGCAGTTGTGGACACATATTCTAACTTTATTGTTGCTTCATAGGGAACGTTTTTTTGGTTTATCGAAGTGCATCTTACTAACATTTATGCAATAGCAATCAGTATAGTAGACTATCTGACTACACTAGATGAATAAAACGACCCGGTGGGCAATGCAAACGTAAACTCGCGCTTCACTGCGACAAGGGAGACCAGAGAGAGGCTGGTTAGGAAGGGTTTGGGAGGGTTTTGGGTGGTGTGTGCGGAGAAGGTGTAGTATCGAGGGCTGTGCTACGTTTTTTGAGGATACAGGTTTAGGGGCTAGAGTTCTATTATGTGTTCTATTATGGCCACTCAAATCAGGTCCTCTCTTTCCATTTAAAAGCAGTGCTGTTTCTGTAATGGCGAACTATCAATTTTGTAATAGATGGCAAAAGTTCATACCAGCACAGTGCCACCTCATTTTGACTGACACACCCTCTACTGCACCCCACGCCCATTTGAGTGTGAGTGATGTCATGGCAATCTGGGAAATTAGCAAACGCGCCCAGGTGAGAATAAAACCACCCAGCGTCCAACTAAATTCTTCCATCCGGAAAATGTTAAAATAACTCAAATAATTTGGTTGTAGCGATAAGCCTTTTTTTTTCTTCATTTTTTCCCAGCTGTAAATACTGTAATTTGCAACATTAAATGTTCTTGCATCATGTATTTTCACATTTTATGTCCAACTTATTCAATGCTGATCTCTAACGGAGTAACAGAGCCAGATGATGAAAGCTGACCTACATTGCTTTTGCAAAGTATGACTGCATGAAGTCTTCATGTGCATGTGAGACAGAAACAGAGGAGTATGTCTGGGAAGCAGTGCAGGCTATGAATCCCCCTGGCCGTGAGAAACACAAGAAACATACAATAATGTCCTTAAATACAGTTAAAGTTAAAGCTGAAATTTCTACAGCCTTTAAATATCTGTGTATGCTTATCTTTGGAGATTTGTCAGACAGGTTTTGGCCCCACCCTGGCAACAATTATTGCTTTCAGAGGCTCTTCCATCTGAATAGGGCAGTCGCAAATGGGGAAACATGTAGTGGAAGAGAATGCAATGCAAGCAATACTTTATTTCCTGAAACTATCAGAAACATTATTATAGTATTTTCATGATGGTTTCAGCAAATTGCATGTATCTTATTAAGACGAGCCACTCAGTATATCTAGGTAACCATAAACAAATGTTATTATGCGACCACGTATTAAGGGAGTATAGTTTACATCGGTTAACCCGTCTTAGACATTAGAGATAGGTGTATGCAAAGTAGAGCAAAATAAATGACTTTTGTCATGCCACCTTAGTTAAAATAGATCATTTTAGACATTATTACATGTTTTTAAGGTAGAGATAAGTAAGATACAAAACAATGCCATATAATTTGCACAATTGTGATCTGAACCACAGATTGATAACCAAAGTTATCAAAATGGAGGTTGTAATGTAAAATATGCCAGTGATGTTGGGGCAAGTTGAGTTGGTTCAATGTACCCCAAAGGTTGAAATACATTATTACAGAATAACCTGTGTATTTAAGTAGTATTTGTTATATTTGGCATACATATGTACATACATACACATACAGTACACACAAACACACTGACTGTGTGTTACTGTTATAGTGTTGATGTCATATCTAATTATTGACTAATGTTAAGTTTAAGACACACAAACATGCTGTAGCCTGCACAATGGTATACACAACATCACATTTAGCATAACTATCAGTTTAATCTTTACTCAAAAGTTAACATGTTTAACAGAAAATGTTGTCAAATTGATTAATTTATAAAGTTCAAGATGATCAAAAATGTCTTCATTTTGTGTCATTTTAATGGTGGCACTATTTACCACATCCTCAAGCTCATTTTACCCCTACTGGGGCAAATTGTGCCACTGGACACACCTTTTTTTATTGATCATTGTTCTAAAACCATACTGTAATAATTAGATAACTTGTTATAATTATCATAAGTGCACAACAACCTGTCATATGTAGTAACTATTATTTAAAACATACACTTTTATTTTGCAGTACAATCGTCAAATGTAAAAAGTGGCTCATCTTACCCTGTTCATCCATACACAGAGACATTGTATCAGTATGACTTGCAAAGTCTTAGTCTAATGTATTGGCATACTGTATTACTGTATTGAGTAATGTTAATGAGGTAAGGAGGGTGACAATTACTACAATAATAATTCCATTCCATTTGTGAATGTCATGAATGTCAGTGTTGTTCTCAAAATGAAACACAGCGCACAGCAGTACCCCATGCTTGACCTCTAATCTCAACAGGAAAATGCTTGATCCCTACCGTCCATGACCACAACAAAGTACGTTAACTGTAATCCGGGCAACCATGATATAGCTCTTGGTGAACACGGATATCATGGCTATTGCCTATCTTACCCGCCACGGCAGTGCCTAATGGCTCCATATCGTATGCCTCCAGGGCTTCCGCTGCCAGCTGACAGCCACTATGTGCCATGTCGCTGACATCTGCAGACATAATTAGCTTCTCCTCTGCTGGCCACAGCCCAGGTCTAATTGATCCTAGACAGAGGTGGGTACACAATTAGTTACACACACAAACTGGCACGGCAAAATCAAACTTTTATTTGCACAATCATGCTCACGATGATGTAATGACCAGCAGGACATAGCTAGGAGGACAAGTGCTGCACAGGAGCACGATAATGATAAATATCAACTGAGATGCACTGTGGTAATTATTTGTCAGTGACTTGAAATATAGTACTGTAGTGTTTATCACCACCAGCACACAAGGAGGATGTTTTGAGGATCTAAGCATTATGCCATAGATGTGTTGGCTTCATTTAGTGTCATACAAATATTAGCACCCATTAAGGTATATTAAAGTAAACTTGATTTTAAAGAATGTATTTCTACCATTCAAAAGGTTGGGGTCCTAAAATTCTTTAGTTTAGCCCATTAAAATAACATCAAAATGAAACACTGTGTAGATGGAAACGGCTACATGTTAATATAAAAAAAAATATGGGTGTAGAAACAATCATTTTCAGCAACCAGCACTCTTGTGTTCCAGTGTCAAGAGTGTTAGCATATCCAAGTTTATCGTTTCATAAAGGCAAATTGATCATTAAAAAGCCCTTTTGCAATAATGTTAGCACACCTGAAAACCATCTTCAGACTAAAGTAGTTGAGTATTTGGGGCATCAGCATTTGTGAGTTCCATTACAGGCTCAAAATGGCCAGATACAAATAACTCTTCTGAAACACATCTCTTATGCAAAATAAAGGATATTCCAAGTGTGGAATTGCCATTGTGTTTTTTGGTTGTAGCAATTTTCACTTTAAAAGGATATGTTGCAGTGTTTTTAAAGGCAAAAAATGATGACTTGACCAAACTGGCATCCCTGCCAATACATAGTTTAAGCATTGTATCAAAGAGTGTTGTTAATATTTATTTATGTCAAATGTGAATAAAATAAAAACATATGTATTGTTTCTATACTGTAGCCAGATGTTCTTTGCATAGCTTAATAATTTAAGCTGGACTGCTTTTGCAATCTTCTATATCTGTATCTATCTACTGGTGCAAAGCTACTATTTATCTTTGCAACATCCCGCTCTTCCCTTATGTGTCATGTGCACAATGCATGGCCACCATTAGCCTCAGCTGCCATGAGGGTGACCAGGGTTAATGGGAATCTTATCAATGCCAAAGGAATTCCTGTTGGAGTTCATGAGAAAGGGAATGGAACACTGACTGTCACAATTAATTACTGCCGCCACAGTGGTTAATTGAATCCACTAGGAACGCTCACTATTCATCCACATGTTGTTTTGTTACACAACAATGTAATGTAAATCAACATACGTTCTGCCACTAGAAAACTATATTGTTAAATTTCAAATGTCTTTCATAGTAAGTAACTGTTAGGGATGGGCGATACTGCTTATTACCGCTTATTATATGTATATACGTATGTTTCATCTGGTATCAAGTAATACCAATGCTAGCATCCCTATAGATATACTGGTCCTTTTAAAATGCTTCTTGTAGGCCTAGGCTAGAACTTGTTGCATCTGTGTTCTACAGGTAAAATGTTGGAGGCCTAAATGGAATCAAAAACATGTATTTGCTGCTTTCTATTGAATTTAAAATATTAGCTGTCCTGGATTATGCCTTCCTCTTTGTAAGGCTACTGTCAGCAAGATATGCCTGACTCATCAGGATTTGCATGCATTCTCTCCCGAAGCCTCTGCTGCACATAATAGCATGCTCTTTTATGTGATTGATTCTCACATGTTTCAACAAGTTTGTGGTTTTGCTATAACATCTAGACATGGTCCACAATCATTGTCTGTCCAAATGTGTGTGACATGCTGAAGCCCACTCCAGACCGCAGTGGATGTCCTTTAAGCTCACAAACTAAGCATATAAAAAGTATTAAATGCAATTATATGTAATTATAATCATCGTTATACTCACTTACAAAACAACATTAAACTTTGTAACAATGTTTATAATGCATTATGAGCTGTTGATTTAATTTATTCTAATTAATTCCAGATTATATCATAGGGGCCAAGATCATTTAGCACAGTGCATTATAACCACCGACCCAATGCACTCACAAATCGCTCAGATCGCTCTCATATTTTCATGTTAAGGCACTATTTTACATCAGGCTCTACAGTGCATTGTCTATGGTTTCCAAGAGGGCTTCTGGTGGTAATGTGCATGTGCACTTAAGATGGCGCAGTTTCCTAATGAACCATTTACCTTTTAAAATGAGAAAGCAGGATTAACTAACACAACATATGGAACATATGAGTGATTGTTGCTGAAAGTGGGTCAACATATTAGCATGCTTATGTTGTTATTCTCAAATTTGGAGATACAATAGTCATTTACAACATTAAAAATCTACACTGTATTTCACATCAGTTTAGTGGACACATTATTTGCTTTGCAGGATGTACTGTAGTTTGGTTCGCTTAAGTGTGGCCGTATGGTGGCAAAGAGAGGGAAGATGATCAGGACTGATGGAAAAGGCATGATAGCAGACATACCAGAAGTACCTGGGTATTCCACAGGCACTTGAATGCCATGGTGAAGCTGCAAGAACATTAGCTACAACCTACAAAGGATGAGACAGGTGTTGAGAAGACAGCTCAATGGTAGGAATAAGATCTAAGTCATCAACATGTTTACCATACCAGACATCAGATACCCAGTAGGAATAGTAAGATGGCCACAGGAGGAGATAGAACAAACTGGCGTAAAGACACGAAAACTCTCAATGTACGGAGGTTCCACCCAGGATTAGTGAGTGTCAGAGCCACGATGAAACAAGAAGCATCCATGAATACAGCAGGAAGATGCACCCCATAGGAAGAAATGCTAAATGCCTCAGGCAGTAGAAGACAGGAGGGTATGAGGAAGAAGAGAAGGCATCATGAAAGACCAAGTCCCTCAAAGTGGGATTTGCTTATCCGGAGTCTGGTCGCGGGGGCAGCCAAAATAACTAGATCACAGGTACAAGCAGCCGAAATGGGTTTTCTCAGGAAGGTGGCTGGTGTCTCCCTTAGAGATAGGGTGAGAAGCTTGGTTATCTGTGAGGAACTCGAAGCCGCTGCTCTTTTGCGTTGAAAGGAGCCAGTTGAGGTGGTACGGGCATCTGGTAAGGATGCCCCCTGGGCGCCTCCCTTGGGAGGTGTTCCAGACACGTCCATCTGGGAGGAGGCCTCAGCTCAAGCAGAGGACCCCAAACTTCCTTTTCCCGAGCCACATTAACCAGCTCTGACTGGGGATCCTGAGGCGTTCCCAGGCCAATATGGAGATTTAATCTCTCCACCTAGTCCTGGGTCTTCAACAAGGCCTCCTCCTAGCTTGACGTGCCTATATCACCTCCATAGGGAGGCGTAAATGGGGCGTCCTTACCATGATCTAGTTATTTTGATCATGACCCAACCTTCATGACCAAACTGTAGGTGAGGGAAGGAGTGAAAATTGCCCGGTAGATTGAGAGCTTTGCCTTCAAGCTCAGCTCTCTTTTTGTCACAGTGGTGTGGTAAAGTTATTGTAATACCGCTCCCACTGCTACGATTCTTTAGCCAATCTCCCGCTCCAATGCACCCTCACTCTCGAACAAGACCCGGAGGTACTTAAACTGCTTCACTACCCAGAGTAGGCACTCCATTGGTTTCCTGCTAAGAACCATGGCCTCAGATGTAGTGGTGCTAATCCTCATCCAAGCCGCTTCACACTCGGCTGCGAACCGATCCAGTGAGTGCTGGAGTTCACGGACCGATGATGCCACCAGGACCACATCATCTGCCAAAAGCAGCCATAAGATCCCCACGCCATCAAAACCACAATCCCTTCCCACCACGACACTCCTGACCATGAATATCACAAATAGGATAAGTGACAAAGTGCAGCCCTGGCGGAGACCAACCCTTACCAGTCATGAATCTGACTTACTGCTGAGAATCTGAACACAGCTTTCGTTTTGGATGCCCCTCACCCCATACTCCTGCAGCACCTCCCACAGTATCTCCCGGGGGACCCTGTCACAGGTCTTCTCCAGATCCACAAAACATAAGTCGACCGGAAGGGCATACTCCTAGGCCCCCTCCAGGATCCTTGCGAGAGTAAAGAGCTGAACCATTGTTCCATGACCAGGATGGAAACCACATTGTTCTTCTTCAATCTGAGGTTCGATTGGCCGAACCCTCCTTTCCAGCAATTTAGAGTACTAAGGACTTTACCAGGAAAGCTTAGAAGGGTGACACCCCTATAATTTGAATTGGAACATCCATGGGATGTTTCATCTGCATCTGCACTATGGCTCTAAACATGGCCCTAGACATCACAGCCATAGAAGCAGGCAGGGATCTACTACAGCAGACAAGACCCAAATTATAACTGTGCAAAGATGCATTAGGAGACAGTCAAAAACGTTATGTGACTTATTAGAATCCCCATTAGCTGATTCAAGAAACATAAGCTACTCTTCTTGGGGTCCACATGAAAACACACAATGATAGAAACAAATCAAACATCAAAACAAACAAGGAAATGCACAATTTAATATGTATATATTGCAATATACTCTCCCATATGATCAGACGATCAGACATTACAT
>JAODLL010000893.1:0-13616 GCA_026546735.1 Forbesichthys agassizii | reverse complement strand
TTAAAATCTGTGCGGCCCTTGAAATTATTGTCTCAACCCAAAGCGGCCCACTTACAAAAAATAGTGAGTAACACTGGGTTAGAGTATGGTGTGAGCCAATGAGAGCTCACACCAGGGGCAGGGGCAGAGATAAGAACTCAAGCCACCCATCACTGTGGTTTACACGTGTGTGCGTGTGTGTGTGTGCGTGTGTGTGCGTGTGTGTGCGTGTGTGTGCGTGTGTGTTTGTTGGAAAGGTGGTAAAACAAATCAAGGTGTGTATCTCTAATCTCATTGTCAACATTTCATATGCATATTGAACTCTCCAATGTTGCAAAACAGTCTCACCAAGATTTGCAGTCATGGAGAATACAATTGCTGACCATGTTATGGTTACCTATAGAATGTTAGAGCATCTGCTTGCACAGGCGCATGTTTGTGTAGGCCCACAAAACATTCTATCCAGGATCTGTGCATCCCACCACAGGGTTTTGTGTCGATGGTTAACATTTGTGTTGTTATTTTCTAATAGCCTCAGCTGCATGCCTCCAAGCTGTCAGCAGTCACGTGTCGTGTTGGAAACTATATTTTCAAGCTGTCACTCAAATGGGCACAGGAAAAGTGCCTATTGGCGCAATGTAATGTTATCCATAATGGAATGCAAGCGTACGTAAAAGAGAATGTTTTGCTTCCTATCAAAATAACTCAGTAACTTAATTACATTCACACACCTTCTGGCTCCGTAATTAAGAACACAAACTGGTGCAAACCACATACAACAACAGTATCATATGCCTTTGCAATGCGTTTCCAATGTGTGGAGCAGAGCTTCTGAGGGAACACCAGATGACATTGAAGAGAGAGGTGTTTTTGTTTTGTTTTGAGATTGTGTGAAGAAGTGTTCTCGAGAATTACTTTACCTTTAAAGAACCTATTTTGCACAAATATTAAAATGACATTTACAGATCAGCAAGATAACATGCAGTTCACTATCACTGCTGTTTAATATAAAATAAATAATTCTATTTTTGATCTTCAAGCGAGGAAGGTGGTTTGTTTTCAGATGCTGGATATGATTTAGTTCCATTGAATAAAGTAATTGTTTTACAACTTGCAGAATATATGCGTGATATTGCTTGCAAACCTATTAAGGCTATTTCTGGACTCAAAGAAGTATGTTTTTAGACACACACAAACACTTGTGTTGCTAATTAGCTGGTTCAAAATCTATATTAATATATTAAACTCCGACTGTGTCTAGAAAAAACTTAAATCAACAGTAAAATGTCTTAAGAAATGTGATTGAATAGACCAGGCTCCATGTTTGATACAGAGATTGGACCATAACACCCAGTCAAGTACCTATTCTGTTGGTTATTCCTCTTGCCTCTTATTGGTTCTCATTAGCCATGAGGCGTGGCATCAGTGATGCAATGTCATGCACTCAGCTAATTGGAAGAAAAAGTATTACAGATCCCATTGTGCCTCTGATCCATTAAACATGATGAACTCAATCCCCCATCTCTCCTTTCATTAACTTGATCAACACACCAGGAAATGAATAAAACATTCAGTGTGGAAAAAAACACATCAACAACAGGAAATGACTTCCTGTATGCATGCTGTTACCATAGCATTGAGAACTATGTGGCATTGTGATATTAATTGGGTAAAAACTAAAAAAATGGACAATGTTAGTTGATAAATAATTAAAACCCCCAGAAAATGTTGATTGATGTGACAAAGTATTTTTAATTAAACTCTGTTTTTCTACATGGGTTAAACATTATGTGACTATGTGTATTTGTGGGGGTGTGCAACATTCTTGACATGTTATATTTAAGAAAGGACCTTCTGATTATTTTACCCTACAATTGGCGCATAACCCAAAGTTTCATGTACTCTACTCCACTTTCAAGTTACTGATATAAACAAGTAGTCTTCCAACATCTGCCTAGATTTAAAATGGAATTACAATCCCATAAATTGCAATCTCAAGAAACTCCTTACTCTAGTGGACCCAATCATTTCATTCAACCAATGTGGCTGAATAGAAACCACCACGGGCTGTTTCCTACATTGCCTATTATGGTGCTGTAAGAGGACAATGTCAGACACAATTGTGAAAAACAAATGTTCTGTATTTCAGCTATACATGCATGCATCTCTATCAAATATTAATAGAGACTGGTAATCAATTGTTAAAAATAATAGTTTAGACGCAGCTATTTTAATCAAGGGAACCATTTTAGTAGTACAGTACATTAGTCATGACAGTAGTAATTTACACATTAAACACCCCATATTGTTCAATAAGCAGTTGGGACAACTGAAAAATAAGGTACAAATGCATTTAAAGCCCTTTTCACACATATACTGTAGGCCTGCATTTTACAGGCACCATTCCTGTATGATGTCATGTGTCAATGGGAAAAGTGCTCCATATATCTGTATACCCATTCCCCAATTTCCCACCTCGCAATCTAGTAATATTACAGGTTAACTATCGGTATGAAAAGAAAGTAGACTATAGTCTGGGCTAAAATGCTGGCAATGGCTTAGAGATCTACTTAAAATAATTGTTGGATGGGACAATAGGACGTATTGTTTATTATGTACTGCATTTATGTAGAAATGCAAATTGCGTGATGCAAGTTAAAAAGTAACTGATGTCTCCTGAAACTTTTTTTATGGAAAGCAAAGCGTCCATAAAATATGGTGCTTTGCAGCATCAATAAAGTGTTGCATTAGCTACTGCTATCTGCTGGACTGTCCAGGTTACTGTAATTATTTTGATTATTTTGAAGACCATGGAATGGTGTGAACAGACGCAAGAGGTAAATGTACTGTATATGTAGCTGCATGTGTGAATAGAAAAAAATAACTAGCTGTGCCTGCACAGTCTTGCAGGTAATTTACCAGGAACAATATGTGAAAAGGACTTTGCTTGTATGAATTTGGCACTGCTGTAAAAAAGTGTGGCCACTAGGGTTGGGAACCATTTGAATCGATACCGGTACCTAAACGGTACTTTTTCCTGTACTTTACTCTTTGTAATAATAATTTTTATTCATTTAATTTAATGTTGCCTAGGGAAAAAATTTGCCTGACTGACTCTTTACAAACAACATGTTTTAGGAGTTCTGCTGTAGCCTACAGCCTAATGTAAGCATTATTGAATTGTGCCTTCCTCAGCTTTCTTGAACGACCCCTACCCTGCTAGTGTCTATGCTATGTGTGAACTACATTCTCCGAAGCAGAAATACATTATATTTCGTTAGCATAGCACACTTTCATAGTGACTTTAAATGTAGTTGTAGCCTACAGGGTTAAATCTGAAATGACGGTGTAAGTATTGCCGCTAAAAACAATAGGCCTAGTTTGATCTGAAACCGGGGACGTAACCTAAATCCTGCTCTATCAGCCTCGCGAGACCACCATGATTTCGCGAGCTTATGTTTAATTTTGCTGTTACTTGTGACAACAATTCCTCTGGCATGTCAGGTTAGCTCTGTCATACCGCCGCAAGAGTTTGCTGTGTCTGCTTCTACAGCAGTCTGTTTATCTCACTGCTCCAGTCTCAACTGCAACTACGTAATGTTTTACACGAACTGCCGACAATGTTTTGCTGAGAGCTGGAAGCGATGTTGTGCCGTGATTGGGTCCCCTTGATGGGATCGCGCATATTACGATTCACTTCCAGAATGATAAATAGATGCGTAACGAGCTAAAATAAAGAGCTATTTATCCATTGAACATGAAGAGTAGATACTGAAAACTCTTTTAGTCTCAAAGGCACAGCGACAATTGAGCAATCTATAAATAGGCTATTAATAGATTTTTTTTTTTCGAAACACCTGCAGCCAGCAACTGGATAAATATAACCCTCCATGACAAGTGGGGGTAAAGTACAGAAAAAAGATAAACCTGTCATTTCTTTTGGCTTATCGTAGCTGTGATTGTGTTGAACATTTAACAAGCTGCAGGCTGTGCAGGGATGATGTAATCTTGCTCGCGTTTCTCTCTTTACGTGCGCTAAAGTACCGAAATCTGGTACCGTTTGATTTAATCTCAATCGGTACTCGGTAGTACCGACGTAATTCGTCGGTACTCTTAAAAGTACCGAGTTCGGTACCCAACCCTAGTGGCCACATACTGTACTACATTTAATGCACTGATATAGAGTATTTAACAATATCAAGTGGGTGCTGGCCTTGGCGAAAGCTTTTGATATTTGAACTCAAATCAAAACAAAAACACCAGTCCCTTCAATGCCATAGGTGCTCCTTGAGAAGCCCCACCCCACACATTGGAAACACATTGCCAAGGCTTTAAGTTCTTACTTATGGAGCCAGGGCTGTGTAGAAGTACCAGATTATTTTTTCAGCATGCACAGAGAACAGGCAGATAGTGTGGAACGTGAGGAGAAAATATTTTTGTGAAACTGTTTTAACTTACAATTGCTTACTATTTAAGGCTTGCTGATTTGCAGCAATGCTGCAGTGTACACAAGCCATCTTGTCTTTCTTGCATGATTATATGCAGAACTCTCAGTTGTTCCCATCCAATTCCCATGTGTTTATTGCATGCAAGCAGCTCAATTAGCATTTTAATGGGTTTGAGTTCAGCAGAGCCAACACTGAGTCAACTGTCCATATACTTTTATTGGCCCGCTGGACCTCCTGGTCACAAGATGCCAACTCATTATTAAGCACTAGTTTCTTCATATTTACTCATTTATTAACTGCTCTGTGGTTGTACAGCTACAGCCACCAGTAGGCGGCGCAAGCACAGGACAGGAATGTAGGATACCTCTGCATCACAGTGCCTTCATGCCCATCTGTCATTCCCAGCTGTATAACAAGAGCAATTACGCTAATTGTTTGCAATTAGCAACGAGTCATGTTGTCGTCTATACTGCAGACTAGTATAGAGTGTAGCCTGCTCTATATTACACCAAAAATAAATTATGCACACATGCATGCATGTTGCTGTCAAGGGCCACTCCACAATACTGCTAGTGGTTGAAATCAACATTATAATATCATTGTTGCTTTGGTTTGGTTCGGAGTGCCCCACAGACCTAAGTGGCTGTCTTTCAAAGCACAAACAGTGAGCTAGAGGGAAACATGAGGCTCTATGGGATGGGAGCTTTAACACAATTGAGGAGTGTACCTTAGTCTCACAGAGCCAGACTTTACTTAGTCTGGGACACATCGCCGTGTAACTGTGTCAAGAAAATTCAATGATAAAGTCGGACGATAAACTTACACAGATGCATTTGTTAAGAAACCAACACGACTCTGGTTGTATATCTGTTTGATAAGTAGCTACGGTTACTGCTACTCACTTTACAGAGTGAGTGAGTGACAATGGTAACATCCAATACAAATCGACTTCTGGAAAGTTGTCGAGCTTACAAGGGTATATGTACAGTATCAGACGATCATCACAGAGTTGCTATTGTAACGCAATGCTAATGGACAGAAGTGGCTGAGACTACCTTTACCTATACTTCAACAATATACTATACTTCCACTTGTACCAACCCTGTATGCTAAGCACACAAGCAGTAATACAGAAAACACACCATTAAGGCCTACGAGATGTGGGCATGCTCTGCCACATGCGAGCAGCTTATAGGATTTAGAAGAGATTGAGAATGTTTTCTAGGTATAAATGAATGAGAGACATACAATGAGGCCATGCTTCAGTGGGAAACAATAACTCTAATCCTCTCGTAGTGTGTGTCACAGAACTGAACAGAGAAGAAGTCACCTGGATAATAGTGTGCATCATTGCGCCTACTGCATTACGGTGATGTGTATATTGTAAAAACCCAATTACTGTACATACGTACATTAGATACCATTTTTCTCTCAAGCGTGATACTTTCATATGCATATTACAGTAGAATTACTGTATATATTTTTTAAAGCTACATAAAACATTTACATTTCAAACACTAGTACAGTATGTCCAGGAACCACAAGCAACAAAGATATATGAAAATGTACTAAATACATATATATGTTGTTTGTTACAGACTGCAGTGAAGTCTAATGTCAAAACAGGGCGCACAAAGTCCTAATTATGTAGGGAGTGCTTTCAGCAAACCCATAAAAAGAGAAATAGAGAAATAGATATGAGAAAAAGCTCTAGGAAACAAAAAAACATCAATCCAGCAAATACATAGTTTGAACCATCAAGTATGGCTGATGTGTTAGTAGTGGGCTGTCTACAAACAGAAACTGTACTGTTATTAACACATATTCTTGCCCAGCAACAGAAAGAAAGAGAGAGAGAGAGAGAGAGAGAGAGAGAGAGAGAGAGAGAGAGAGTTTGGAGTTTGGGGGAGTTTGACTAGGCAGGGGAGTTGAGGTGTTTTACTGTATGAAAGCAATTTTGCAAACACTGACAATATGTACAGTACACACCACAAACCCTGACAGTATAGACACACCACTAGTGCATGTGCATTGTGTGTGTATGTGTGCATTGTGTGCGTGTTCTGGACATGGGTGTGTGTGCATGTTTGACAGCCCGTCAAAGTTTGGCACAGAGTAACAATTTAGCTTTGTGTTCTTTATTTAACAGCCACCACAGCCACTGGTGGTAGATCAGTGGTGAAACTCTGAACCAACCTCACGAGGCATATTTTCTGCCCATTCCATTAGAAACCTTACAATAGCTTCCATATGTTTTAATAGCAGGTGGTTTACTGTCACATATTTATATATAGTATTAGTATGTAGTAGTTCAGTAGTATTAGTATTAGTTTTTTATATATTTTACTTTTTTGACACGTCTGCTTACTGTCTCTTAAAAAAGGAAAATAAATATATTTCCTCCTACAAATTTGACACAGTATACAGTACAGGAATCCAGTTTAGTAAATCCTGCTATTGCATAGTCGCTATGCAAATATATCTGTAGTTCTAACAGCACAAATACACAATATAGTATACAGATCATCATTTATAATGTTGAAAACTTGAGCTCTGCAGGTTGCCATACAATCTTTGGCGCGACACACGTTCAGCTGAACACTAACACTAGCTACATGTTTTTGGCTGGCTCACTATTGTCATGTGATCTACAGTACTGGTGTCTCACAGTGTTTGTGTGACAAGTGGCCAGCCCATGACAGCACGAGCTAGGCCAAGCTAGGTGGATAAGACCAGTACGACCGCACTGGCTGTGGCTATTTTCTCTGTATGTTTTTGTAGGTTTAAACTCAAGTCAAAAGGCAAACTGAAATGATTCTTTATAAACAACAATCTGTACTGTCCAATTTATTTAGGAGTAATTCATTACCTGTTAAAAAAGAAAATGTATGACATCTAACATTGCAGCAAGCCTCCTTTATATTTTACTTTTTTTAGCAACCTCGGTATTGACACCGCAAAGGCATTGATCTTAACAAATTACTTTTTCAAATAAGCAATTGTGTGCAGGCAAATGGCGGGCTAATGAATTTAAGAGTGATAACCTCTTTAATAAAGCCCAGCACAAACTATCAGCACAGCCTAATTTCCCTAGCCACCAACTGCCTGTCTAGATCGTGGTCAAATTTGTTATTTACTCTGGGCTGTTCATTCCTCTTATTGTCAAAATGGGCTGAAGACCCAGCAAAGGTTAGAGCTGCATACCATAGGGCACCAAGTAAGATTCCTGCAGGCGGCAGGTACTCTCAGAGGCAAACCAGATTAGAATGGTATATAGCTTCAGCACCCCAGAGCTCCAAAAGAGGATGTCTTTGCTTTGCAAATATTCCCATCTCTATCTCCAGAGTGGCTGAGTATAGAAACAGCTGAGGCCTGTACAAGAGCTAACTTCTCTCCAGCACTATCTAAAACACATTCAGGCACTGCCAACAGATATGGAGAACATCTGCAATCGTCCATTTGTTATTCAGCACAGATGGCAAAAACAACGCCTTGCTAAAATAAACCTGCTTGTCCTGGGCAAGGACGGCTCAAACTGCAGTGGAGGACAAAAATAAATAAAATAAAAAGCAACCAGGCGACGAACTCAAAGATTTGTAATAATACGAACCAATAGCTGGCTAACCACAAACAATCCTGTATTGTACGCACGTTCGTTCAAGCAAAAAGCAATCAAGTTCACACAGACACACTGTGAAATGATTAAATAAAGATGAGGCAATGTCTTTTGCCTGACCCCGTCTACTCTTTGGCCCTGTTAATGGGATCTCAGCCATAGGACATGTGCCTGGCTGGAATGAATGTCACACTATAGAGGGCTTATTGGGCCAACACAGCTCCCCTTTTGTCCTCACAGAACCCCAGGGACATTTGAGGCTGTGTGCCGCTTACCCACTTTCCTTGCACCTGAGTTAATGGGCTTCCCTGAGGTAATGTTACACAGGCGTTTTTAGCCCAACTCTAATGCAGGAGACAACACTGCATCTGCCCCATTGGGTTTATCACACAACACCTTGTTACCTCTAGCTCATTATCTTTGACTATTGCTATTGGTATGTTCTTCCCAAAATTACGTGTACTTTATCATAAACTGCATATAATTAATTTAGTAAGATTAACCTTAATATGTTGTTTAAGATGTTATTTGACATGTAAGTAAATCAAAACCTTGCCTCACAGAGTATGTGTGAATGTCATATAAAAATGGCAAACACGACTGCAAATAGAAAGCCTTTCAGCAATGGAGCAAACTAGAATAGGTATAGTATTGACTCCGGTGGCTTTAAAAAAGAGGGGACATGCATTTGTACCTTATTATAATACTCCCCCTTCCACTATTGGGGGTGAACATCCTCATTTTGTATTAACTTGAAATGTTCGAGGAAAATTGGGTTTCTATGCTGATTTGATCTCACCTTGCCAGTTGAGGTATATTCCGAGCTGCCCGCCTGGGTAAAACCTTTTTACTTTTCTTCTTATAAAAGGATATCATCCTTCATTGGATCATGTTGTCCCCTGTAAGGCAAACATATATCAAAACAATAAATTCATGTCATTTTGGAACAATTCTAAAGTGTAAATAACTGTTTAAAAAAAAAGGAAATAGAAAGGGCATTAATAGCCAAACTTCTGTAGAGGGGTTTTGGGTGGACTGGCATAATTCCTCATGTGAGATTGTCATTTGAGATTTTAGAGACCTTAACTTAGTTTCAGAATTCAGCATAAATCTGTTAAAAGTTCTAGATAAAAGTTTTAATGTCACAATTCAATTTCATTTTCGATTCTTTGTGGACTACAATATTCTATTCTATAGTTTGAGCTATACAGAAGAATGATTATACGGCTCCCTCCCACCCTCACTGATTCATTCATTGTTCACGTGATAGGGACACACTGACCCAAATGAACGACAAGATCCGGAATTTTCAGTCTTGCTTTCACTGCTCACGCAACTACTACTACCGCTAAGGACAGGACACAGGGTCTTTGATCACGTGCAGCAGCTTGAGTAAGAGACTCGAGTGAACAGTACAGTATGATTATCCCACTGTTTGTAAATATACGATATATGCTTATCAGTATTTGATACTAAATTGCAATCTGCAAGACTGCAAGCCTAGAACATAATATCAACATAAATCAGTCAACTCAGCCAAAAATTTATAAAATGGCCGAATCAGGTAACCAATGTGGTTTCGCTATTGTCATGTGACATCAATTGTTCGTTATGATTGGTTATACCAATTTTATTGTTTGGCAAAGTATTAAAAATACAATTAAAAAACCCCAAAAAAGAACAAAAAAAAACAATTTGCACGTAGTTGGCTAAAATTATGCAGTCGTCTGGAAAAGCACCTATTAAAGGCTCGAGGAACACTTCTTCCGTCTGTCGCTGTCTGCACTGTTTGTGTGTCTGTGTGTGTGTGGAAGGAGCACAACAAAAACAGCACAACATTGCTAACTTTCTTGTCAGCAACACTCTGTTATACAACAGGCAATATTATTGACGTCTGAAAGATTACTGAGGTTATGTCCATATTTTTGCACGATAGGTCCATATAGTAATTATCGTGACAGGCCTAAGCATGACCTTGTGAGCTAAGCAGATGCAATGCAACAGCAGCGATACCTTTACTAGTCTGAGGATAATTTACATATGAAATGATCTGGATCTTTGGTTCTGTGCTCACGTGACACCAGCAACTCAAAAGAACGAAAAAAAATTCTTTACACTGAACGAGAATCAAAGATCCGCATGGCTCAGAAGATTCAGACATCACACCACTAATGCACATGACCTTGATTGTCCAATAGGAAGGCTAGAATGTATATAAATATAAATGATCATTTGTATGTAAGCCAGTGCGGACACGACTCGTCACAGTTAAACAATTCTGACTTTATTGAATGCAACTTATATATTTTAGGAGATTCTGATTTTCACGTACACCACTACACTAAACCAATGCAAATAATGGCATGCACTCATGGTAAAACATGCAGCATTGTCTCTCTAGCAATGACTATGATACAGTATCTTTCCCCTGTGGTAGAGCCCATTACCAAGAATGCATTGTCTTCCTTCAACTGCTGATATCCCAATCTGTGAAATACAAGGAGAGATTCCAACCTTGCATATATTTTCTCCTTAACAAATACATTCTCATTTCATGGAAGTCACACTTTTACCATTTAACCCAAACCTGTAATATCCTATATAAATTTGCACACATGGCTTTCAACCAAATTCCTTATTTATTCATGGTCATTAAGTAATGCTTTGATTGTTCTCACTTGTATGGTTTTCTGCACATTTGGCTTTCTGTAATTATACTTTTTAAACTAGCCTGGTGTAACCAGAACCAAATTCCACTTTGTAAATAGGGTCTCTGGACACACTCCATTGGGGATTGTTTAGAGTCATTGCCTCCTAATGGGAGTAGACCCCGGGTTCATTTTGAAACTATTAGAGCAGACTTTAACCAATCGGCATCGCTTCATCTAGCTCTACCACCTCCAGCATTGTTGGAATTACATTTAGAAACAAATGATTCATAGTAAAGTCATCGTACCTAGCCACCCCCAGTGGTTGCTGATTGGTCCACCATTCAGAGTGGTTGAGAGAACCTTCAAGTGATCAGGACTTCCAGACTACTCTTTATACCCTGCAGCATCCAGCCTCCTGCCCAATGGGAGCTAGAATATGCTTTCAATAAGTGGTTCAATGAAACTGTATGTGTTAATAGGGACCACCATGCTTTCTACAGTACAAGCTATGTTTCCAACTGGATATAGGTTTCCTAGAATAGAACAAACCCCTGCTCCACAAAAAAAGCACTTTTACACGTTCATTCAGTTAAATTAGCAGTAGCACATACAGCACTCTACCCATAGGTGTAAGTTGTTAAAGATGAAAGGATACTCTGAACTACACAATAAAAAACTGCTTTTTATGTATTGTTAGTCATTCATACCACTTTTGCCCCTGCAGCCTGTGCTCCTTCTAATGTCTTTTGGACAGATGATTGAACCATTTTTGCAGCCTATTGAGATGTGAAATACATTCATATTCATCGCCTAACAATTTCATGGCACCATTACAGACACATTATGTCATTGGAAGGCTTAAATGTGTTAGCGGCACCCCATAGAGGAGGTGAAGGATGAAATAGGTGTAGGGCTGGGGTGGTGGAGGTTAGTGTGTGTGGGTGAAGCAAACTAATTGTGGTCAACATTTTGAGTATTTTAGGTATTTTCACAAGTAATCTGGCTATACTGTGATACATGAGATTAGTACCTTATTTGTGTCACACTGTTCCCTGTTTCCAGTCGTCTATAGCCATAAACTGCCATAAACTATACATTTAGCTATAGTACCTCATCTGCTATTCATCTATTGTGTCATACCATTTTGTGTAACCTTTAAGAGAACTTGTCTACAATAACCGCAACATTATTCGTTTATACTCACTGCAGCTGCTACGGCGCAGTGTATGCAAACAACGCATCAATTCTTAATGAGTCCCTGTGCGGAGACCAAGTGCTTCCATAATCAGAAACACAAATATCAGAAATGTGGCCTTGGAGGGATGTAGGGCAGGGCGTTTCACATCAACCACATTTGATAACCGGCCTGGTGGAAATGTGCTGATCTAAGTACACTGCATCAACACTTCCCCTGGATTCGCTTTTTATTTGACAACTGCGACTTAAAAATGGCTGGCAGATATGATAATAGAAAACCCAGTCACGCACCAACACGCCCAAAGAGAAGACACCCCCAGACCAGCCTTGACAACTCTTTTCCTCAGAGGCCTGCAGCTTTCTGTCTAACACCGTAAGCCTGGTCTTTGTGCAGCAGGAGCCAATAACAAGCCTGTATGCTCCCTGTTGTGTTATTGCGCTAAATGCGTTACTGCCCTATAGCCTGGTCTGGCAAACAAACCCAAGTGGCTCTTAAATGAGCGCCCCTCCTTTCACATTGCACAAAACTGTGGCAGGGCCTGTCATTTCTAATCGTCCCTGTGCAGTCAAAATGAGGGCATTATCTACAGGGGAACGGAGATGTGGGGGAGGTGATTTTAAGCATTGCAAGAATCTTTGCTTCGTCTCCTTATACTCTGTACATACCAAAAGCAAACATATGGCTGAAGGGAACATATTGATGGAGTGTATCCACATGCACCACTTGAATGGTATCTCTCTGGGTCAGCTGCAACAAAGACAGATCCCTCTTCAAACAGATATACTTTGTTGGAATTGTATCTTCGTACAACATCTGGTAAATAACGTTGTATCATCCTTTGCAGGATGTTCAATCGTTGTCGTTTAATCAAGCATTAAAAGACATATATAGTAGCACCAATTTTACATTTAATCTGGACACATCTTTGGTTGTGTTGCTATAGTGATTATAAAATATTTACTTATTTATCTATGGATGTGATGGCCTAATGACATTGTGCATTACATCTTTATACGTTTGTCAACTTGAAAATATGTTAGCATTAAATAAAGCATTCAACACATTATGGTTACTGTATGTAAGAATGCTACTTTTACATAGCGCAGAATAATTATTATTTTCCCCATGTAAGAAACAGGTCTCACAATGATCTTCCTCTGATCTCATGCTATGTGGATTGATGAGTTTTACATGAGAATGTATCCAATATCAACTGTATTTCAGGGGGATCCACAGATAACTATAACCAATTTACATCTTGTAGCCATACAAGCACAATAGTAGAAAGTACAGTGATGTCGAAGAAAGGAACGTTCAGGGACCTTCAGTATATTCTCAGAACGGTCAAATCAAGTTTCAAGTTAAGTCTCACGTCTTTAAGATTAGATCTCAACGGGTGTCAAGCCTTTCTGGGCTCAATTGTTGTGTATAGATATTTTTTGGTGAATGGTGAACTGCCATGCCATTGCCATGGTCCAATAGGTCAGTAGTGGGATTTATGCAAAGGCTGTAATACATTGAAATAAAAATAAATAACCTAAACAGTAACTTAATAAAATCTCAAATAGTGTAATTCATTATAGGCTAACTTGCAATATATTCTACATCAGGGGAAGGGGCGGAGCCAATGGGGGGGCATGGAGTGGGATGTGTCCCCCCAGAAATCGCATGTGCCCCCCCTATTTTAATTGAATGATCAGTTTAAAAAGAATTACAGCATTTAA
>JAODLL010000892.1:0-13616 GCA_026546735.1 Forbesichthys agassizii | reverse complement strand
GCCAGAACGTCCTATGAGGTGTCGGAGAGTGAGGATTAGCACCGCACAGCTACCGGCTGGCCACCGCTACACAAGCTGAAGCCAACCGGTTGCAGGACAGCTCTAACTAAGTATCTAGTCCCAGCCAATCTCATATTGTCGAGAGCTAGCTGCAGATGATGGGTGGAGGGGGAGTGGGGAGTGTGAGCACTCAGCAAGAGCCTAGCATTAGCTATTTTATTGTTATACAGTATGCAGTGTGTGTGTGTGTGTGTGTGTGTGTGATTACATAACAAGAAAGTGCTCTGCAGTGTTTGAAGGGGGTGGGGGCAGGGGGACATGTGGACTGAAGCATGCTGAGTTCAAATGGAACATGGCATGGCAGGACGGCTAAAACTAAAGGTGATTGACAATATGTTGCGGTGATGTCACATTGTTTACAAACAATATAATAAAATATATTCAATACAATTATTTTGTGGCTAATATTTTATGTAATAAACTATTTAATATAAATCATAACATTATTTTGTTGCTAATATTTTATGTAATTATTTTTTTATTGACAAAAACGAAAAACTTCACTAGATACCTCAGTGAGACAGCTAACAGAACTGCTGTCAACTCTATTATCTACACATACTAATGACATTAAAGTCATTATCCACGCCGGGTTTTCTGGTTCTGAGAATCAAAAAAATTACTTTTCCTTGCTGCTTGCTCATTTTGAAAAACATGTTTTTATAACAGGGTCCATTTGCACAATGGGTAGTTCAGTAGGCTTCTAGCTCTTAATGAATGGTTAGCAAATGAATGTCTAAGACATGGGATGAAATATACAATTTTGATATTTTTTGGAACTGTAAAATGTGCTTTAAGCATGATGGAACCCATCCAAGTCTCATCGGATCAAAGCTGCTGGGTTTAAACTTACGCCATGCTATTGGAACTCAAAATGTAGATGATTAGTTTGAAGGACACGATTTCCAGGCAAGGAGCCAGTTCTGGACATTATCAGCACCCTGTGCAGTCTCCTCTCCAACACATAACCCAAGGCCTTCGAAGAATGTCACTGTCTATTGAACCCCCTCCAGAACTTTCAGTGAAGGCTACGCAAACTCATGAACTATTACACAGCAATTGAGACAGGAGCCATGCATCTTCATATATACCTGTGATCCTTAACAGCCTATTGCATAAACAAACAAAACGTAGTTTCTACAAACCATCTGGTACATGTATCAAAAATCTTCGATTCATCAGGACTAATGAACAACCAACTGCCTCTTCTGCCACGGAACCCCTTCAGCTAAAATTAGCTCTTTTTAATGTTAGATCCTTGGTGAACAAACGCTTTTTTATTAATGACTTCATAGTAGAAAAGAGCCTACACTGTATATTTCTAGTAGAGACATGGCTTAATGACACCAATGGTTTATCAACACTGATTGAAGCGTCCCCTGTTAACTATAAACAGTACAGTGCTTCAAGACAAAACAAACAAGGAGGTGGGATCGCTGCTATTCTCTCCACACAGTTGGAATCCAAGGTTGTCAATCTGGGTAAATATACGTCATTTGAATATCTGGTTCTAGAGATTAAGTCAGGTCAGAACATAACAGACCACCAAAATATTCATCACTATTCTTTAAAGGAATTCTCAGTGTTGTTATCACTTGATATTACAAAATATGACAGATTACTTCTTGATGGAGACCTCAATAGTCATATTAACAAACGTAATGACATCAGAGCCATGGAGTTGTTGAATATACTGGACAGCTTTGATCTTGTCCAACATGTTAACTCCCTGAGGTCGCCCAAGTAGCCACTCATCACCAAGGCAACACTCTTGACTTACTCATAACAAAAGTGTTAAACATAAAGAATATCTGTGTATCTGATTTAACTATCTCTGAAAATCACAGTTTTTTGATACAAACTTTATTGTATCAGAGAAAAAAAGGTAAATTCTGGTTCAAAAGGGATTCCTAGATGAAATGTCTGAAACAAAAGTTCCACGATATCATAAAACAGGATAATTTAACAAATATCATCTCAAAGAATGTTGGAAACCCTGGAGTACTATTCTGCACTATCCCTACCCCCCACAGCCCTCTGCCTCAAAGTGTGAAGAGCTAGCATTATTCTTCAATAACAAAATAGCCTCAATTAGAGCCAGCATTCCTACTACTACATTATCTATTGATGACAACAGTAAACCTTGCAATAGTAATTATGTAACTATGGGAACTTTTACTTCTGTTACACTTAGTGAGCTTTGCAAGATTGTCACTGAAAGCAACTCTTCCACCTCATGTATTGATCCTGTGCCCACATCATTCTTTAAGCGGGTGTTCTGTCTGTCAGGTCATGTTTGGAAGATTATACCTCACTTGAAACTGGCATTTCCACAAAACAGAATCCATTAGGAATTCCAATCAGGGTTTAGAGCACATCACAGCACTGAAACTGCTCTCACCTAAAAAAAAAACTCAACTCAACGATCACCAGTTTTACATCAGAATAAGGTCTCAATCCTTATTCTCCTAGACTTGTGCAGCATTTGATACAATTGATTATTACATCCTAATAAATAGGATTCAGATAATGGTGGGTCTCTCTGATAATGTGTTAAATTGGTTTTGAACCTACATAAAAATAAAGACAGTTTTGCGTCTTTAAGAACGTGTCTAAGAGACAACATTTCTTATGGGGTTGCACTGGGGAGTTGCCTTGGCCCGTTATTATTTTCACTATAGATGCTGCCACTCGGTGACATCATTAGGGAACACAATGTATCTTTCCATAGTTACGCGGATGACACAACTGTACATCTCTACTGAACCAAATTATCCTGCAAAGTTAAAATCCATTACTGACTGTCTTTTGGCAATAAAAAAATGGTTAAGTATTAACTTCTTAAAGTTAAATGAGGACATAACTGAAATCCTACTTGTCGGCCCTAAAGCAAAATGGGAGCTGTTTGCTAATAATCTAGGAAATCTAACAACCTGGCTAAAATTGGAGGTTACCAGTTAATAGGAATAATGTTCTATCATAAAAACATAGACCAGTCATTGTTGGATAGGTTTGAATCAGGAAAGCAGGCTTTAATAATACAATGGTGCGCAGCAAGGGAGAAACGTGTGGTTTCACAAGTGAAGCTCCACAAACACATTTCTGAGGTAACAAAGGCATGTTTGGAGCTTTATAGTTAGTTACAGAACAGCACAGAACAAAGGGGAACAGTCATTGCCACCCCCATAGGTATATGTTAATTTGGATGTGTCCAGTGTGGGAGCCGACTTTAGATACTTGACCTGCAGACACAGCTGGGTATCGGGGAATACAATGACATAGCCATATGCTGCCATCCAGTCTGTAGGTGGGACAACTGCTGGGTGAGGTTGAAATGGGCAATACATGTAAATTAAACACTTTAAGGCATGAGATGCAAAGAGCACAGGACATACAGCTGAAATGGTAAACTAAGTATGACATGTCTGCCAAAGGCAATAACCATAATTATTAGTTGAATAATCAAATCACATTCCTTCACAGTCTTGGTGTTGTGTTGGACTCAGATGTAAGCTTTAGGTCCCACATCAACAGGGTAGTGAAAATATCATTCTTTTATCTGAGAAATATAGCTAAAGTTAGATAAATTTTAAATAAAAAAGATGCCGAAAATCTTTTTCATGCTTTTGTGTCTAGCTGACTCGACTACTGTAATTCGCTGTTCCCCGGCCTCCCAAAAAAATCTATTGAGAGAAGTTATATATAAGTTATATGGAGAAGTTACAACATGATGTGTCTTGGCGAAGGATGTACCTTCGCCACCACGCCCAAGACAAGCCGTTAAGCGAAAACCCAGAATATTCACATATCATCGTCAGGGTCTTATGGCTGGTCTGAGACAGTTTTTAAGTAAATGTATCTAACCAGCTAGGAGAAGTACGTCACAGCATAAAAATTGACATTTCATGTTGCCAGTAGGTGGCGCTATATCTTTTAGTGAATATTAGCATATTTTTGTCTTCAGGATGGGACAGTTATCAAATCTGTAAAGTCTGGTGTAGATACGAGCATGTCCACAGAAGTTTGGTGTTTTGATGTTTCTTGGCGAATAACACGTAGGTGGCACTATAACTTTATGTAATAATTGGCATATAGATGTCTTCAGGGCGGGATGTTTATCAAACGTGTAAAGTTTGGTGCATGTCTGAGCATGTACACAGAAGTTATACCAACTTCCTCTTTCATGGCGAATCATGTATTTTCCACGCCACGCCATGGACACGCCCATCAGTGAAAACTCACCATTTGTACCAATAGGACAGTGTGTGCTCGGCAGTGTTGTAGTCGAGACCGACTAATCCGAGACCAAGTCTTCACCGAAACCGAGACAAGACCAAGACTTTGAGGAGTCGAGACCGAGTCAAGACCAAGACCAAGGCAGAGCAAGACCGAGACGGAGACCAGACCAGTTTGAGTCCTATATTGCAAGATACATAGCCTTCTTGCACATAATGTATTGACCTGCAGTAGCCTATATTATGCATGTGTGCAATTCATCGCCTAACATTGATGGATTAGACAGAGGCATGACGTTACATAGTATTTTCTTTATGGATAAACAGTTGAATACACGCATTAGTAGGCCAATTAATAACCAACTTCACAGACATGAGCAAAATTAGGTCGGTGAGTGGCAGGGTCAGACTGGAATTGAAAAACGGCCCTGGACCTGGAAGCCAACTGGCCCGAGAACTGTCTAGAGAAGACCTTGTTGGCAAATAGAAATTTAGTCTACACACCATCCACTGTAATAAACTGATGCAGTAGTTTATTTATGTTTGTAGATAGCCTGGCCCTTTCTTTTGGCCATTCATTGTTTTTAAATATAAATTCTGGCTACAATCAGTAGCCTACTCTGTACATTAAAAAACAGCTGAGGTGAATCTATCAGACCTTAGGGGAATATGAAATATTGTACAAAGCCTATTAAATTACACATTTTACTGTATAACAGGTTACATTAATGTTAACATAAAACACTTCATTTCCTGCATTCTGGTGAATTTTTATGCAACAATGTGTGCCTTGTCTGTATCCTTATGGTGTTAATGTCTTTATTTATGTAATTTAAAATATAATAGAATAGAATATAATGCAATGTGTCAGTCATTCTGTATTGCTTTCAAAAGAAATGCAGGAACCAGGAATGCAAAATCTAACAATAGGGATACAACTTAGGCAAGACAGAAAACTATAAATTCACACAATAATTTCAACTTCTTTTTTATGACTGCTTATTAAAACCAATTTTAACAACCTAATCCTATTAGCTAGGCTATTGGCCCAACTCTAGCCAACAGACTAAACTATAAAAAATGAAAACAATAGCTATCGTTTGGATGTTTGAATTATGCTTATCTAAACGTAGAAAATGTAGCTGCTTGTACCTGACATCTCCTGTAGCCCGCACTGCATCTCCATGCTGCACCGTAGGCCTGTGTTTTCTGTCTTTTACATTTTACACCAAAGTTCCATATAAACATGCTTGTCTTTCAATTGTAACACAGTATTAATTTGTCTGCCCTGCCCTCAATTTATTTGGATAAGAAACTAAATTGAATAAATATCTCGCACACCACCTTGCATTCTAATCAATACTGCTAAAACGCTCTTGGGCCAATCAGATCTTAGAATTTCAAGGATCAGTCAGAGATGGGAGGCATCTCTCATATCTCCCCTCAACATTGAGTATTAGTTTGGCCCAGTCTGACAAACACACAGAGACAGCGCAATGTGCTGCAGTTGCGGCCAGCCGGCCTGCTCAGTGGCAGCACGTAAAGTAAAACATTAGAAATATAAGGAAGGATTTACTTCTAATCACAAGAATTATCATTAGACACACACCGGGCGGCAATAATTATATTCCCGCAGTTGTGGTCTTGACCGGTCTCGGAAGTAAAATCCCGAGACCTCTTGGTCCGAGGCGGCAAGGCCGAGACAAGACCGAGTAAAAATGCGGTCGAGTCTGAGATGAGACTGAGACCTTAAAAAAGTCAAGACTGGTCTCGAGTACTACAACACTGGTGCTCGGGCCTTAAAAATCTCATGGAAGGCCCTGTAGCAGGCCCATTTAAAACAGTGATCACAGAGAAATTTTGTGTATCAATCCCACGGAACAAGCATAGTCTAATAGTCTGTAGTTGTTTGGTGAATATGCATGCAGGGTCTGTATATCTGAGGCTATACAGCACCCTCGTATGTGTATGAGGGAGTCTTCGTAATTCCCAAACTGAGGTTAGTGGGTACAAGCGGATATAACAATCCATAAAAGACATGTACTGATAACTATACGGCTACTGGAATATGCACTTCCTCCACCAGATTAGAATGGCGCTATCTATACGCATGGTGCTGACGTTCTGACATATCAACAAAAAGCATTGATATCCCACCTCTTCCATTGTTTGAAGTCTGTCACAAGATCTAATCAAAATATTTTTTTGTGAGAGATGGGATGTTCTTCCAACTGCCATCCATCCATCCATCCATCCATCTTCATCATTATCTGTAGTCGGGTCGCAAGGGCAGCAGCTCCAACAGGGGACTTCAAACTGCTCTTTCCCGAGCTATATTAACCAGCTCTGACTGGGGGACCCAGAGGCATTTCCAGGCTAATCTGGAGATATAGTCCTGGGTCTTTCCCCTCCCAGCTGGACGTGCCTGGAACACCTCCCTAGGAAGGCGCCCAGGGGGCATCCTCACCAGATGCCCATACTGGATCCTTTCGACGCAAAGGAGCAGCGGCTCTACTCCGAGTTCATCACAGATAGTCAAGCTCACCCTATCTCTAGAAGAGATGCCCGTCACCCTCCTGAGAAAACCCATTTCGGCTGCTTGTACCCGTGATCTAGTTCTTTTGGTCATGACCTACCCTTCATGAGGTGAGGGTAGGAAATCCTTCACGTGGCTGGTTTCACCACGTGACTACGTATCCCCACGTAGCCACACGGAGTGGTCGGGTGCGCTGTCATATGGGTGGCAGTGAAGGTCAGGGGCCTTGACGGACCAGACTCGGGTGGCAGAGGCTGGCTCTGGGAACATGGAACATCACCTCTATGTGGTGGAAGGATCTGGACTTGTGCAGAAGGTGGAGCGCTACCATTTAGATCTGGTGGGGCTTACCTCTACGCAGTCTTGGTTCTGGAACTATACTCCAGGATAATAATCTGGAGTTGCCCAGGGTGTGAGGCGCCGGGCGGGTGTGAGGATTTTCCCAAGTCCCCGGCTGAGCGCCATTACGTTGGAGTTTAGCACGATAGACGAGAGGGTCACCTACCTGCGCCTTCGGGTTGTGGGTGGGAAAACGCTGACTGTTGTCAGTGCATTTGCACTGAACAGCAGTTCGGAGTCCTGTATGGTGCTTCAGTAGGGGACTCCATAGTTCTACTGGGAGACATCAACGCACACATGGGCAATGATGGAGATACCTTGAGAGGAGTGATTGGGAGGATCTAAACCCGAGCGGGAGTTTGTTGTAAGAGTTATGTGGTAGTCATGGACCGTCTATAAGAAACACCACATTAGAACATAAGGATGCTCACAAGTGTATGTGGTACCAGAGCACAATATCATCTGATATGAGGCTGTTTTGGACACTCGAGTGAAGAGAAGGGCAGAGCTGTCAACTGATCACACAACCCCTATACTAACAACCTAACCAACACAAATGATCTTTTGTGTTGGTTCAGCATAATGTTTAGCAAGTAGCTTAGTAAACATTCCAAGCAAGATTGGCTCACAGAAATCTGCCGATAAAACTTCGGGCAATAGGGCCTAGCCTATATTTGTCTGATGTAGGTTATTGTGCTGAGGATTGCCTGGCTATGTGGTCCAGGATATTAAGCTACACATATATGCACAGCTGGGATATAAATAAATATAAATATGCATGAATGCTGTTTTTACAAAGTATGTATGTTATTGAAAGATTCAATCAAAGTTGTGTCAGGTGTGTTTTTTAATAGACTTAAATACGAGATAGGGGCTGCATTATTTATTTATGCATTATTTATTATATAATTTTTTGTTAGCACCCCCAGAAACTCAAACTTTAGCCCAAACTCATTACCTTCAAAAGCCAGTAATATCATGTTGACTCAGGTTGACATGGATACCATTATTATTAGCCTACAAAAGTAGTTATATACATCAAATATAAGAAAAACAGACTGAAAATCCAATACATGTCCGAATTATATAATATATATATATATATATATATATATATATATATATATATATAGCCAAGCAGATGGCCCCAGAGATGTTTCTTGAACAACAATAAACTTCAGGTTGCTAAGACAAGAATGCTCACATCGGTCAACACCACCAGCGTCCCCCCCTAGCTCCCTCCAAGTCCACTATTTCTCCTTGCTCACTCCCTGATAGCAAGTGTGTCAAAAGCCCTCTCACATCAGCAACAGGAGAAGCAGCTGCAGTCGACTAAGGTATCTGGGGCCAATAGTAAGGAATAAGTAATAATAACGTTTGCATGATAACATTATTTATAATGGCATAGCCTATATGCTGCTGAAAGCTAACCAGTTCAAAATGACCAAAAACAAAATGACACGGGGCCGATGACTTAATAGATTAACATTAAAACAGAAACATGCATAGTCTCCCATGGCTTGGTGAATAAGTTGTGTGCTGTGTTTACTATTTTTTCAGACAGCGTATTATCGAATCCTGCTATAAACAAACTCATAACTTTTAATATTATTTATTATTAGAAATAATTCTAAGAGTTGTAGATGGCTGCAATGTAATAGTCATTAATGTAATCTAAAAAACTGTCCAGTCGCTTTAGCCCTACGTTTGCACTTTACAGATCATGCACACATTTTGCCCCGCAAATCGTGCAGAAAAAGGCATTGATATAATATTGATTCACATTATTGCCCGTTGCGTCTCTCCAGCATTCCTAACCATTTCTTTCAATAACGGCGATATTCTCCAGATGGTGAGTTATCACAGAACACCTGGAAGCATGTCTGAGTTTCATTCACCATTAGCTACCCTAGTAGTACAATACTGTTAATCTCAGTAAGAGTGTCTTACTTTTTTAATCAGTGTGTCTTGTGAACAGAATTGTTGCCTTGTTAAAGTTTCTCCATGTCTCATCCCAGCACATCACCTTTCACAATAGCTTAAATAGTTACACATTGTCATCTGAAGTCTGAAATAGCCTACATCGAATTGCTGCTTTTCTTCGAGACTTAAATGTTAACGTAAACGTCCGACGTTGCTTCTAGCTCAGTGGTGCCATTCTTTCCAGAAAACTCCCATTAATGTTTCCTTGCGTGCCACGCATTTGTTGGTGGGTGTATGAAGTCGCCTTGGTGAATTTCTGATATGTATTCACTCGTAGAGGAGCACCGTACTTCTGATTAATAAGAATGTCAAACAAGGAGGACGGCATTAATTTGAACAATGTAAAAACCTGGGCCAGACGCGCTTATAAATCTCATGCCTTTCCATAATAACATTGTTTCAAATTGCAATTAGATTTGAAAACGATTCATCATTCAGCTCTACTGACCGATAGTGAAATCAGTTTATCGCTGAATATCTAGTAGTATCTGGAGGCATTTAAAAATCAGCGTGAGTTCAGATGAAGGATGGAAAGAATCAGCATACTATTAATCGTGTCAATATGCTAATTGCATCGTTTCAAATTGCAATTTTTATTTGAAAACGATTCATCCTTGTCATCGTTCATCCCTAGTGGGAGGGAAAGAGAATGTTTGGAGCCTATGCAATCTGTAAAGTAAGAGTAAAGAGGCATGAAAAAAATAGGGCTGTGTGATATTACAAAAATTATTTGGTAGTCCACTCCCATTGTGAACTCACTATAATGGGACATAAAGCACAAATATTCTTATTTCAACTTAAAAATATAAGGATTTACCTGCACATCATAAAGAGCTACAATGTTTTCATGCTGAAGTTCCTGGGAACAGAATGAAAAACAAACATTAATGGGTCCATCATATCTTTTAAACAAGAATGATGTAAGCAAAAGGGAGAATGCAGTACAAGAAATAATTCACCTTTAAGATTTTGATTTCCTTGCCAAGAAGGATCTGGGACTTGGACAAGTTTTTCTTGTTAATGCTTTTGATGGCCACCTCCCAATCAGATTTCTGTTAATCAGAGCACATAGTGGTTTTGGGGAGCAAAGAAAATAATCCTTCTAAATAGGTGAGGTGTCATATCTAACAATCTTATTTGTTTGTGTAAAAGGTAAATCTTATTATAAAAATATGAATCGGATTAAAACATACATTTTATTAAAGAAAATCAAAGTATTATACCAGCAGTTATAATTTCAATAAAGACTGATGCAAATTACATCCATAATTTTCAATTATGGCTATAAAACAAAAATGTGTTGAGAAAATTACAAAAAGAGGCTCACTTATTTAGGGGAGGGGAACCACCACCCACCCCAGTCTGCCACTCCTTTGGCACTGTCCCCAACTTCCACGCAATGTTAAAGAGGCGTGTCATCCATTTAGAATCTCATCTAGCTCTACCACCTCCATTTCAAAACATGCCAGATGTCATCTCACAAACCCACCATGATTGGTCTGCCAGCAGGGTGGCTGTAAAAACAGTGGTTCCAGACTATAATCTCATTTTAGAAAATTGATCTGAAAGCAATTGTTGAGTGGAGACAGGATACAAAAACACCACCCAGGTGCAACAACCCGTCCCCCCTCCACTAGCTGCGTTGTGTCGATTTGTGGTGCGCTTAACTTTTGTGCTGGTGCTCCTAAAATGTTCAGTAAGGAGCAACAAAACGTTAGTCTGGAGCCCTGTGTGTGTATTTAGGTTGGGGCTTTGTTTCAGGTTTTTGTCGGTTATTGTTTGCTGTCGTGGTGAGTGTTCTGTTGTTTTAAGTTACCGTTTGTTCACTCAAACCCTGCGCCTGGTTCCTGCCCTTCCCACTCCTCGTTAGCACAATACATTTTTTATGTAAAGACATAGACTTCAATAGTCCAAAAAATGTGCTACCAATCTATAAAAATGACGTTTTGTGTGTTGAATGTACAGTACACCATAAAATAAGACTTTTTTTTGTATTGTTGCATTTATTTATTTTGTAATAACCTGTTAATTGCTCAATAACTTTGCATGAATTAGCATATTAAGGACTAGCCATTTTGGGTCATGTTTTACTTGCCAAGAACATTATCATGAAACTATTTATTAATTAATAAAATAAAAACTAATAAACTTGAATGATATTGTAATAGTGTTGGCTAGCATAATTTGAACTGCAGGCCACATGATTAACCCTTGTATTGATCAATAGACAACAGAAGAAGGTGAACTGCCACAACAGAGTTCAAGGGTTCACTTGTTTTCCCACCATAAACACTGGCCAGTGCATTTTCACCCAAATGTATTTATTTGGCAATGGTTGTCAGATAATGTTTGCAGGATTTAAACTACTGGGTCTAGATTTGGCTGCCCATATGCAAATTGTTGCCTAGTTATTGAGCAATATGCATACATTAATGCAAATTACATAAATGTCACAATACAAAAAAGTTCTGTTTTGTGGTGTACAAATTTAATTTTGATACATTGAGCACAATATTTTTGTATATTGCCTATTGACGCCTTTTTTGTTTACATAATAATTAAAATGTTCTATTTTCAACATTTCTTATCAATTGATTGGGTTTTTTTACTACGTTTTAGACAAAACTAAACAATATGCAATGTTTTCTGTTGCAGATACTTTAACACTTTGACCTATTTTTTTTTGTACTATGTGAAATAAGAGCTGATGATTAATGACATTGTACAGCGTTTACGTAATGGCCTGTATAGGGGGGAGATAGGTTGAGGATAGGATAAACACAGCCATCATCCCTTCAGCTTAATAGCATTTCGTTGCTACGGCTCTTCACTGGCGAACACATAAGCCAATGTAGGAAACATAATTTTACCAGTAATGCCTCAATAATATTAAGATAATCAATCAATATACCAAATTTAATTTAAATTTAGCATGCTTAATACATATTTTTAGATTAAAATAATTTAATACTGAGACCCCGGGTTCTGCATAGTCAGTGACCCTGATATCGTCTTGGTCCATTTTCAAATAGAACGTGATTATATACAATGTTACCTTTCTGTGCCTCCCTTTGAAGACCACTGCAAATGCTCCGTGCCCAACTAGGTCTTTTCTGCTGTACTCGAAATCTCCCACGGCCTCCATTGTAGTGTCCGGTTGATGAGACAATCTTCAAAACGGCTCTGTATATGTCTTGAGCTACGTCTTCTTAAATGTGAGAAAATAACCTTACTGACCAAATCCACTGCCTTTGATCGTCCTGTTGGTTATCTAGTCACCATACATTTATTTCGTAATAATAAACTAGCAATCCCCAGCTCGTACGGATGAGCTAGATAGAATATAGGCTATTTTTGTTAGTTAGGAATATTGTTAGTAGGATATAAAAAATGTATCCAGAACATGCAGCAATCATCGGATCCCTTGTCAGTTTAATCAGTATAGTAAACACTTGGCTTTGTATACTGCCACAGTGCATCACAGACACCTTGGATGTGCAAATAAAGATAGCAGTCATTGATCCAGCCTGCCAACCTATCACGCTCTACATTGCATTGCAACAGGACATTTCTTCTAATCTGACACGATTGTCTGTCTACATGGTTAGGCTTGCTACACATTAACCATCAACGATCCATCAAACACCTGCAGCAGCAGCCTGCTATCTGGAGCTAGTCTGACAGTGGCGTAATGCTTTGTCCAGCTTCATACTGCAACTAGCTAACATAGCTAGTAAAGGGTGTTGGACATGATGAGCTTCGACATTAACGTAGGCTAGATAGCCTACCCTGCATACGCGGCAGATAGAGACGTTGAGATGAAAGTTAGCCAAAACTACTTTAGCTCAAATGAATACCGTTTAAGAGACACAAGCACCGCTAAACTAAGCTTGTTTCTTTGACGAGGTTTCTTAATTTATACAATTATCTGTTCACTTTCCAGGATGGTTGACTCCAAAATAGTCTGTCCATTATGTTCATCCGTGAGGAAGAATAACAATACGGTATGCCTACGGTACCTGTGCTGCTCTAAATATCTAAAATGTTCCCCTTGTCAAACCATCTGTACGGTACCGTAGAAGAGAAAAAATATATTGTCACGTTATTGTTTATGCGCGTGATGTTGCTTATTACTACTTAAAACCCAATCAACACGCCACGCCGTCTGTTATGAGGTATTCCTTCGCTGCGTCATTGCACTGTTTCCCTGCCTTCCGCTGCTAAATTAGTCCAGTGTCAGAAAATTTACATTATTGACATTCCAAAAAATGTTAGATACAGATTTTCTACATAGTGGCAATACTTTAAAAAATGTAATAGGAAAATGTTTTATTAGGATTTTCTTTTTAAACAAACTGAGAAAATAAGGCAGTAGTAGGTGGGCATTATGTACAGTAGCCTATCACTCTTCAGTTGGGTCCATGGTGATTTATTCGATTTCACACACTGGGCTATTGGATATA
>JAODLL010000890.1:0-13618 GCA_026546735.1 Forbesichthys agassizii | reverse complement strand
TAAATATAAATTATATATATATATATATATATATATATATATATATATGTATATGTATGTATGTATGTATGTATGTATAGCTTTTTTTTTCTTATTAAGCACAAATAGCCTTTCATAACAATAAAGATAGAATGATAGATAGATGTGTAGTGACCACAGAGAGTAAGGACACCCATTTAACATCTCTTCCGAAAGACAGCACCCTACCATAGACTATGTAAATGCACAAACCCTCCGTGACGTCACCCATACCCAACGAGCTTCCACACCGCGTGCGCTATGCTGGCTCTGGCCGTCGCCATCATTGCAGTACCTCACTCCGCCTGTAACGCCCCTCTATGCCCCCTATTCATTAATATATCACATTTTTAACTGAACACTATTAAACATTTCACCCCCCCCGTACAATTGTCATGAACGGGGAGACAATCTATAGAGACCAAAACCGTTTTTCAACCAGGCTGTAAACATGTTTATTTTTGCTGTAAAGTCGGACATTTAACATTGTAGCCTATACTTATACAATGAATGGAGTGTAGGCTAAATGTAGTGAGACAGAAGCATAGACAAACATTTATTTTAAGCAAATCTATTTATTACACAATGTTATGGTTATGAACCTGTTTGTGTATTGGACTGTGTCGATAAGTTTCCCAACAAATTATTTTGTATTTATAAGTTTAAAGATTGTGTAAAGCAAATACAGAGATTTATTTGAAAATATTTTATATGTTAGAAATCCATTCCTTTAAATATGTGAGAACACTGTAAACTATAGTATTGTATTGTAGTGTTAGACCATTAAACTGTATTTTATCATTTCTCTCTTCATGATATTTTGGGAGGGGCAGAAATAGCGGACAATATACGTAGTTGGTCCCCCAATTTGCACACCCCTCCCCGTAAAACCACAAGGATATAAAAGCGTAGAGAGCGTTTGAATCAGCTCAGTATTTATCCTGCTCCAATGCAAGTTATTAGCCTACTAAATTCTTCTTCAACAGCCCACAATTCCATAGCTAAATCACTTACTGTCCTTTAACAGCCTACAGTCTGTTAGCAATGCCTTCATTGCAGAAATAGCAAGCAATGTAGTTGAGAGTCAATGTGCATTATTTGAAAGCTTCTGGTTTAGTAGCCTAGTCTACCTGCTAACACCCGGCTGCCAAATCCACCCATCCTTTATGTGGTCCACTCCTCTTTCCAAAAGAAAATATAAACCACACATCCAAACGAAAAAGTCCAATCCAACAAGCTGGAGCTGGATTTACTTGACAAGAACAGCATCTCACGGCATCTGCAGGTGTGATGCCAAAAAGTGATCTGCTAAAAAGTGATGTCTGCCCAGGCCTATATTATAACCAATCTAATATTTTTTACCAATTTTTTCCAACCATTGTTCGGCTGAGGATATATTTTTGCCACAACACCGCGGTATGGAGTTACCTGTAGAACACGCAATGGGTGTGGGTATAATGCTTGTTATATTTTCACACGTTTGCAACGTAAATAAATTTGTATACTTGCCGACTTTTTTTATTTTATTTAAATTTGGCTGGGTGGTTAATATTACCCTTTTCTGTGGTGTGACAAACTAAAAATACAAGTGTTTATCTGTTTTACACAATCTTTAACTTGCTCATTGAGATATGTGGTTGGCCATCATGCATGTCAATCAAAATACATGTTCTGACAGGTAGGTGAGTCTTGACACAGTTAGCCAGTGCTGTGTCCCAGACACAATTAAATTCTCTGCGAGAATAAATGCAACATAATTCAGCGTCTCTTAGTACTGGCTATTGCTGCCGGGAGCAAATCGCAGACCAAACACGACACAGCATGCGCATACTGGTCCCCATGTGGGCTCTCGCTAGTTGCTACTATTCCAGAGAGCACTGAAATGGATCAGTTGTCCCCCACCCCATATGGACATCCCACTCTCATTCAAGTCAGCTTGTTGTTTTTGGCTTTGGGAGTACAATTTCCTGAGGAACCGGCCCGAAGACAGACTGGCAATCGTCCGGTTAATATAACCGGTTAGCTGGTTACGTTGCCGATCATGTGGTTCTGTATTTATACAGTTGCGGCGCCGGCATACGTGCGCTGCCAAGGCGTCCACGTTCACTCGCCCTTCTTTTAATCTAGAGAGTGTAGCTAGCTGCTAGCAATGTGGAAATACAAATCAGTGTTTGGAGAAGACAGTAGGTACAGTAGGTAAGATACTCTGTAAAATTTTTTTTTTTTTTTACACAAGACATTCTCACTTTGCGGGTCAACTTTTTTAATGAAACACAGAGCACATATATTTGCATATTATTGGACATCTCACTGATAATAGTGGCTTATTTTTATCAATCCGTCCTGTTAAACAGACGCTGCCTTGAAAAAGTGTAAAAAGATGACATGTATGCCAGCGCTGATGGTTAAGGGGCCGGCAACAAGTTACTATGATGACCGGCGAGTGCTAAGGGACTGTAAAAAGTTAGCACAATTAAAACTAAATATATCTGCGTCTAAATGAGGTAAGCCATCAAATAAATAGTGAACGCATATGAAAATTGGAATCTGCCAAAATCGGAACAAACAAAAAAAACAACGTCAATCCGAACTAAACGGGAAAAATGCAAATGGAGCATCCCTAGTTTTTGTGTTTGTTGTTTTTTAGCTATACATGTTGCTCATCATTCAACTGTCAAATCACCTACAGCACTTATAACTAACACTTGCCAATCTGATGCAGATATATTACTGTACATTTCAAGTGTTTGTGTGCGCGTGCGTGTGTGTGTGTATGTGTTTAAAGATTAAACCCAGCATGTTTGAACTTGCTAATGGCAAAATGTGAGTGTTATTATTACAGTATTCTAATATCTTAAGTAAGATGCTAACAGAGTGATCGGTTTACAAGTGTAAAGGTATAAAGGAAGGGCAAAGGGAAAGGAGAGTAATTCAAAATGCTAACATATGTGTATACCCTAAATACACACTGATAACTAGCTTCAGCTGTTGGCTTGGCCTAATCACTATATACAACTGTGACATGCTTGTTCTTTAATCAAGATGCAGTCATTTACAATCTCACACACACACAATGTAAAGAGGTCGCCTGGTGCTCAGAATGGCAGCTGCATTCTCATCAGCTGTTTTCTTTCACGCAACACCTAGAATAGCTTATGATCATCGGTGACTTGTGAAAAGTGCTAAAAATCCTTTTCTGACGCACTCGAAATTTGCTCAGTTGCTCTGCTATTAAGACACAGATGTCATACTGGCAGTTGGAAGCCCATTTGCTTACGGGCTACTGAGAAAATGCCTTTCCCTTGGAGAAGCCACAGAAACCGTCACAAAAGCAAACTGTGGTAACTGAAACCGGGCAAAGTTTCCCCTCGAGTCATTACTACATACCAAGACTGGTCAAGGATGGTCAGGCTGTCAGAGATGACACTGCTGGAAAAGACGAGAGAAACTGCTCTTTCCTGCATGTTCCAGCGAATGCAGACAACTGAACTGTAGGCTATGCATCAGTTCTACACTTATCACACCTATCCGAGGAAACCTTTAAGGAAATACGTATTTGGACGACAACAAGGCCCATCACTATTTTAGAACTATAGATAGCAACATATATTTAAATCATACATTGCTCCTGCACATTGTTCTTATGCTAAATGTAAGGCTACTTTATCTGGAAGAGGCAGGCAGAGCCAGGGGAACATCGCAGGCATCCTTAACTCTTAGGCTTTTGCCTTCTGTCAACACTGCATTTGAGTTCTATTGCTATCAGAAAGAACTCAGCCAGCTGTCTGCTCTTTTGGGTTGCTTATGAAGAGCCTGTCAAAGTGACAGCTTCTCTAGGCTATATTGCTGCAATGGTTGTGCTTACATAATCTATTTACCTTCCAATGTCTGTTTAGCCGGCTTTAATGAGTAACTAGCCTATTTCCTTAGGCATATCAATATTGGGCTGTTTTTTTTTTGTTTTTTTTTTAAGATATAAGACTTGTAACATGTTTTGGAATTGGAGACAGAAGACTTGTATTGGCACTACGAATAGGACTGTTGGTCACCACCAGATATAATTCCTGTCAGGCATTAAAAGTGATGCCAGTGTCGATGTCCTTTGCACACCTTTGCTAACGCGCAACTGAGCAAACGGCTAAAGGCTACAAGGGAAAAATGAAAAAATAAGGAAAACATCATACATGATGTGCAAACGTTTTCTATTAACCAGTTCACACCTCTTCACGTGTGTTTACTTTTGGGCGGCTCTGTTAAAGTGAGACTTCAAACAGGATCCAGCGAGAAGGAAAACAAACAGTTATCATTATAACCGGTAGCACATTTCTGTTAATCTAGAGTAGACTATAGCCAACACTTCATTCAAAACAGAAACAAGGACAAGTGAATAATCTAATCCTAAAATATAGGATTTTATTTACCGTACCTCGCGGTAGCCTTATCCTGCGCTCCTGTCGACTTCTTTTTTCAACAACCGTTAAAATGTTATTTTTAAAGTCGAGGTTATAGAAAAAGCCCCAAAAGCTAATGTTGTTAACCGCAATGTATGACTGATGATGATTTCTCCGAGGTCCTTTCAGCGTCCTGTATCCCAAAGATGCGAGCTTGTGCCCACTACCCACTAACTACAATATCTCTGCCTTCAGTGGAGCTACAGGCTCCGCATCAACGCGAGGGGGTGTGTCTGCTCTGCTTTGCAGTGCCTGTAGCAGCAGGTCATATTTCCTTCACACGACAATCTCTATAGTCACACAAGAAAGAGTATTAGGTGAAAGTCAGGAACTTACATTTGCATTGTTTAAATAATGTGTTGCCAATGTAATCCCAATTATGCCAAAGTAACCCCACATCACAGTAGGGTTATCTGTTTTAAAAACTAGTTTCAGTAGGCTACAAATTAACCTACATTATTTTAGGTGGCGATGTTGAATGCAGGGGCCTATTTGTACTGACAGTGACGGCAAACACAGCCTACTGATAAGAAGCGCCCCATTCAAGTTATGTGGAGCCCAGCTAGTCATTACTGCGGTCAAAGTCTCCATTGACACGGGACCACTTTACAGTATTAACTGTTGTTGCATTATCATTTTAGGCTAAGGTGTAGTTTTTAGCAGCTCACATTTAACAAGTAAAAACATTTTCTACAATGATATTTTTCGTCATCCAAAAAAATAAAAAATAATTGTGACACCTTATTCTGGTATTCAGTTATTTTAGTGTTTTTGTATTTGTTTTACATTCTCATCGAGCTGTTATTGTGTATCGTGTTTTTACGTGAACCACATTGAGTCTGCATTGTGTATGAAATGTGCCATTTATAAATTTAATAAAATAAGTGCCTTGCCTTACATTTAGCAAGTAGAACTGAATGATATAAGGATTGCATGTTGATGACAGCTCTTTTAGGGAATTAAGCACTTTGCTGATACAATATTTACGCTGTTAGCAATAGCAAATATATTTGAATGATTTACATATGTGATGTATTGAATGATGTGATATAATGGTAGTGTGTGTAACAGAAGCTCTGAACATTATTCTAACCGAATGTTAGAATAATGTTGCACTGCTGACTTATTCTATAGTTAATATATTATATTATATTATTTTATATTATACTTATTCTATAGTTATTATACTATAGACACATGTAAATTATCCTAATAATTGCAAGTCGCTTTGGATAAAAGTGTCTGCCAAATGCTGTAAATAATGTAAAGCACGTAGCACCTTTAGCAACATTCATCCTGCAGTACACAAACCAATGGCTAGAATAGGCTGGGTGTCGATATGATTATATAGTCCCATGGTTCTCCCCGAACGCCTGGTCGTAGCTGTTTGCTGCTAGTATCTCTTCAGTACAACACTTGGATCTGGTAGAGGTGTTTGGGCAAGTTATTCTGGGCAATCCCTCTGATACCACTGTTTCCCAGTGGGGGTGGGGGGTTGCGCAGGATAAAAGACCCCGAGCTCCCCCTCTGTCCCTGCCACCTGTCGAGGCTGTCTGCTCCTCGCTGACAGCCTCGGAGGACAGCAGGCCTTTTGCTGTTATCTCTGATGCTGCACTTAACATCTCCCAAGGGTGTAAAATGGTGAGGTCATCAGATACGAGCATATAGAGCACAGCTCTGTGTTCTGAACCAGTGCGTCCATGTGCATGCCGCTCATATTCTGGGTCGAATGCTTAGCGCTGCACTTTCAGGTTATTCTGGCAGGTCTGTCCGTGGGTTCAGCTCCCACCAGCGTGCCTTTGAGCTGGGTGGGCTTTGTTTGTTTGAGTGCACTTTTCTCAGGGAGCTCTAGCTTCTTCTCTGTTCTGAAGAGTTTCTCTGCCTCACACCTGGTATATGTGCCAGATATGCTGGACTGTACATGGGAACAAGCTAGCCCCTATTGGCTATTGGTGAGTCTATACAGGTTACGACATTTTCAGGTCAGTGAAGAAGACCATAGTATTTGGGCATAAGTGGGTTAAAAAGATAAAAAGATGGGCTATTGACCTGTGAGAAATTGTTGTAATGAATACACTTAAGTGATTGTGGAGCTTGTGGTCATGCCGGTGTTTGAAGAGTGGTGACTTTGCTGTGCTTTTAGCAGGGGCCTGTTATGTGCGGTTCACTTTGCATGATATTTGTTTTTTGGTTATCGATTAAATTATGGAGCAGGATGAATTCCTCATGCCGCTGGCACAGTTGCAAAAGGAACAGCATATTTCCTCTTTAAAAAAAAACAAAAACATTTTCTACATAATTATCTACATAATTTTTGAACAAATGAAATCAAGTCAGTTATTGTTTAACCCTTAATAACATTATAGTCTCAAGCTGGGTGAACCTGCTCCTTCCCCCGGGCAAGGAAAACATCTCTAAAAACCATGTGGGTAAAAACAACCTGAATAAACCTTTAGCAGGGACCACAGAGGGAGGAATCCACCCTTCCAGATGGTTAGGCTACGTGTTGACAGGGCAGCAATAATGACCCTCCTTGCAGCACCACAGTACACAACTATTTGGTAGAACTTTAAAGTGTAACTTCCCCCGGCCGCCCTGTAATCTTATAAAGTGTGGTCACCAGAACCTCACCAAGCCTATTTGATATCATGCGGAAACATCCAGTGCTGAGAAATGAATCCAGCGCCGAAGTGCCAAAATATGCAGTTCCTGGAATGGCCACTTGAGGCTGGCTGCAAAAGGGGGTCAATCCCCGTAGAATTCCATGTTAACATGTATTTACATCAAAACTTTACAGCAAAAATAAACATCTAACAGCCTGGTTCAAAAAACAGGTTTGGTCTGTTAAAACAAAAATAAATGTATGCACAACGCACACCGGCAGCGTCCGAAGGGCATCAAGACAGACGTCCTGATTGTTTTCTATGTACAATCCGAACACTAGCACCAACTAGATGCGCTTTGCGTTGCGTTTACGTTCATGTGCCGCCCAGCTATTCTGCACTGTTCTATTCCAGACAATACAAGAGCATTTGCAGTTTGGTATTATCCCAGGTCCCGTAGCAGCTCTTTTCAATGCTTCTGTTGTAGCGCTACTGCTCCGTTCCTCGTTATGCTATACGCTATCAACAAATGCTAATGGTAGCCTAGCTTCCAAATGTGGTTGATCTGCTGCTATCAAAACCATCTTTACTGCTCAAATCATAAAATTAGCAAGGTAGTAATAAAAATAGACGACTACAGTAGGTAATAAGGGACTACCCACATTTTGTCTGGTGACCCGCATTTTGTGTGAAGCCCAACACACACCGGCGGCGTACGATGCGCGTCAAAACAGACGCCCCTATTGTTTTCTATGTAAATAAAATTTACATAGAACGCACACCGGCGCACACCGGCGTCGACTAGACACGCTTCGACGAGCGTTGATGCGCTTCCCAGCTGGAGAATAGGCCACTGTTCCATTGTCCTGCATCGACATGCCTGAAAACATGAGAGAATAGGGTTTGGATTGTCCCGGCTCCCACAGCACCTCTTTTATCTGATATCGAGCTTCAAATCCATTCTTGAGAAGACCTATGGGTGACATCACAGAGGGTTTGTCCATTTATGTATACAGGCTGTGGTAGTTGTAGTCTCTGGCACTAGTTGTTGTTGTTGTTGTTGTTGTTTTAGGGTGAAGAAATTTGTCCTGATCAGATGGAAAATATAAGGCATACAGCTGTCCATTACTCTGAAGGTAAAGGTACATAGACGTTGCAAAATGTGTTCTCTGCATTTATCCCATCCCTCAAGGGAGCAGCCACTCTGCAGCGGGGACAGTGGAGGAAACCGGAGCACCCAGAGGAAACCCACGCAGACACGGTGAGAACATGCAAACCCCACACAAAAAGGCCGGGACGACCGGGATTCAAACCCGGGACCTTTTGCTGTGAGGCCACAGTGCTTTCCAATCTGAACCAGTTATCATCTTCTAGATGTTTCTCAATCTCTTTCACACCACACTGCATCAGCTCCACAGTTATGCGCAGGCAGGGAAAAGCCCTGAGAGGTTTGGCTGACAGACTTTTTTAGAGGTCTGATTCTGATCAGTAGCTTGGAGCTAGAAGATTAATAAATAAAAAGAATGAAGAATGCACAATGGTTTGTAATGGAATAGCAGGCATGCCTTACTATAATATAATGCCTCGGAGAAACACAAAGCATTAGGGTTGCCACTTCCATGCAAAGAAATAAACTGCAACATACTGTACTTATACATATTTACAAAAAATGAATTAATCGCCAGACTTTCAAGATATTCCATATCTTGCTGTTTAACTATGTTATAACCATTTCCGGTGAGATGAATGCGGCAGAGAGAATATAATTTAAAAGAGAGATTCTAACGGACGACACTTCTGCATTAGATTTTTGGAATGAGGGGGATGACTTTCACCCATTACGCAGACCAGAACGACTCTGATTTCACCATATTATTTTCCATTATTTCTTTCTTGGAACGTGAATTGGCAATTTGAGTATATTACATTAATTCCCAAGTACCTACAATCTATGAGGCCACAACAGTATTACTGCAGCAAACTGTTTTGAGGTAATCTGACATTGTTTCAGGCCATGCGTGGTATATTTAGTTGTGTGAGCGCTGCCTACATCAGCCTCCACGGCAAAATGCCATTGGTGACACGCCCTGTTAAGAGACCGGAAGTGTTCCATTTTTGCGTCCATTGAAATGCATTACAACGCTCCATCTTGTTTCACCTTTATTATAATATCTTTGATTATATTCTCTTAGTTTCCATATTTTAGGGGACGGGAAGATAAAGAGGTGTCAAACACCCAACCAGTTGTAGTCAATGGTAACCTGACATGACCAGATATCTGTGTCTGTTAGACACATCCATCTGGAAAGCCGTCCATTGAAATGGAAGGGCAGGCGCTTAAATAAAAAATAAAAAGACTTTGCATGTGATTGAACGAACCTGTGTACCAGGCAGCAGGCTGTTGTTATCCACTCTTGCAGTAGTCGGGAGAAGAGTGTAAACATATTTTCCACTGAGAAAAGCCTCTGCTCTTATCTCTAGGCTTTTTCGACTCAAGTTGTTTTTAAGTCGCCTTCACACTTAAACCACGCCCATAGCTAAACTACGTTGTTGATTGGCCACACACAAGGTTTACCAGACGGAATCAACTCGATTTCCAAGCTCTCCAGACTGATTCTTGAGGCGAAGTGAAACTGAAAGCTTGCGAGATCAGGATGGTCTTGTGAGGCTAAGGCTAGGATGGGGCGAAAGGTTAATGTTGACTCAGCAGGTAAGAAAAGTATACATCTACTGTAGATGTTCAGTCCTTTGTAACCTTCTGGTTATATTGGTCATGTTTTAATATTTGAACCTTATGCTGCTAGTAAAGGTACATACATATAATCATACTCCAAACCTTTTCTTAGGAAGAAACTGGAATCTGGTCAAGTTTCCCATTGTTGAGTCACCATTGCTGTAGCTTGACAGCATTTGTTTTAACCCATCACAGGACACACTGTACCCACTATACCACAGTTGCATGGCTACTGGCTTAAACTGAAACTTTGAAAGGAGCCCAGATAATATAAAAAGCTGTGCTTTCGTCAGGAATGCCTTCTGCGTTTCCAATAAGAAAGACTCCTTCTTTGCTTCCCAAGCCCTTTCTCAGAGGTCCTTGTCACTACCACCTCGGACCTAAATAGACATCACAGTCGATGCACCACTTCAGACTCATAAAAGTGGAACTTTCACTCGCATATGTTGCTCATACGCACCGTAGCAACTGGCTCGGTTTACACCAAAGATCCCTCTTTGCGTCAAGAGGAGGGGGCGAATGAGACTCAAATGACTTAAGTATCTGAAGGATAAAAAGTGAGTGAGTGTTAAATGTTTGTGAGCGGATACCTCCTTTGCCACACTGAGGAAAATTAACACATTTCAATCAACCCTAATAGTGGTTACATTTTCGGAAGCCTATTATTTAAACTGTACAGTAACGCACACCTCCAGGAAGGTACACAGGATGGTATTTCGATTAACCCCGTGCCACAATTTAGTCAGGAAAATTCAGTACGTGGAGGAGTACAACTACATGAAACAGCTTCTTATTGTTCTGCAGCACACTGAAGGTTAGCACAATCAAGTTCTCTTTATGAGACTCTTTATAAATACTACTACTAGATAGGTGTCTTTATGAGACTCTTTATATAGACTCATGGTAGAGAGGTGTCTTTGTACTCTTTAGGTCAGTAGGTGACTATAGCAACACTTGAGGGTGTTTTGACACATCCAGATGATATGGGGCAGATGTGTGGTGTGGTTCCACACTTGTCGGAGCTGACAAACTTTCCATCCATGCGGTGCTGATAGAAGACATTCTGGGGAATGGGTTGCAGGGTGCTGATACATCCCAGCTGAATCCTATTAAACATACATACAATAGATCAGAATAAGATCAGATGAGGCATATACTCTTTTTAAATTGTATAGTAGGCTCCCGAGGCAGTGTCTAGGCACTAGAGACGCTCATGCCCTGGAAAGGTAACAGTTGGTCGGTTGTTTATGAGAGCAGTGTGTGCATGCGTGTCAGTGCGGCGGGGGTTTTATTTTTGTGTGCGTCCTTTCTGTTTGTGCAATGCACAGGGGACCTCCCTAGGTGTACAAGGAAAACACTTAGCCTGCCGCTCAGCTCGTAGGAAGTGTCCCACTGGGCACCCATAGCTGCCCGGAGCGTGATCTTTATTGGTCGGGAGAGCAGCTGCGACTGCCATTCCTAACTAAAAGCCATTCAGGTGCAGAGCTCTTGGCTGGATATCAAATTGTGGCGCTTTCGATTGGTTACATCTAGAACACCCAAAGCTCAGCCACCCGTGGTCGCAGTAAACAGGGCTGTTTTTGCCCTGAGGTGAAAGGACGCATTGGGTTGGTGTGCCGTGCCCTGACCCCAACACAGGTGCAGCCCCATGGTCCTCTAATCGCCTGTGCACCATGGGTAAAATTAGTGCCTCTGCAAATCCACCTAACCCCGGATACCCCGGCGGCTTCCCCAAGCTGTCAGTCAGTTACAGGTCGTTAACGGTCTCGCTTACAGTTAGCGTTCCAGCTGTATCGCTGTGGTAACACAAGAACATGACCAGGAGACAGGCCAACATAGAAAGCTCCTACAATTTCCGTCATAAAACTCGCATTTGGCTTTCAGTGACATCTGAGAGCTTGCGTGTTTTTACTCCATGTGGCCTAAACAAAATGCACAATACACTGAATAATGTATTGCTGCAACACAAACAATGTAAATCAGCCAAATTAGCCATGTGTTTTTATGTTTGCTATTGTTCAAAGTATGTGCCTTCTGTGGCCCTTAAAGTACTGTCCTCTCACATGAACACAAAAAGCAGTAGATTTACTAATTCATACAGCGTGGGGTAACCGATACATTACATCTGTTGGTCTTTCCCACTGGTATTTATGCGACTGTGTGCCACCTCCTTAGCCGTAACTTAATCATAGCAAATCAATGGGTGATGTATTTAGATGTGGCCGTAGAGCCAGTCTTCGCATCCAGATATTTGATCCTTTCAGCTGCAGGGTTGCATGACAGTGCACAGGCAGAAAAGCCCCCGAACCCCCCCCCCCCCCCCCCTTCTCGCTCCAGCAGCGATGGGGGAGGAAGTTTCATGGTTTTAAAAAAGAAAAATCACAAATTCAGCAGTGCCAAATGTGGCCACTTCAAACAAGAACAATATAATGGTAGGCCTATGACTAGTAAGTACCACTGAGACAATGGTGATGTCTCATCAAAATTAGTATAAGTCACGTTGGCGAGCACTGGCCTTCATATATGACTCACCAGCCTGGAATAGATCCTGCATTAACATTTAATCTGATTTTAATGTTTAGAAAGTTACCGGGATGGTAACGTTCCAATCTTTCCTATCGTTCCTACTCCTCAAGGCTGAATACAATCTCCTGTGACAAATACTGTACTGAGCAAATGCTCCCTAAATATCGCTCTTGGATGGTCACACTTGTGTTACAGTAAGTGGAGGCAGATGCCAAGTACACAGTTTCACCTTATAAAGCACAAGAAACAAACTGAATATAAAGAATTAGAAGAAAGTATGACACAAACAAACTTCTACACAATAAATTGTACAAATATGGTGCAGCTGATTTTAATTATAATTGGCACAAACACTGTCAAAAACCTTTAATGAGGACAAAGAAATTGCTTCAGTGTGTTTTCATTCTTACCCAGCTAGTTGCATTAAAAAATGCCCTTGAGGAGATGGAGGCCAACAACAGAGAAATTAATTTGGAAGATCAGTGACTCACAATGGTCATGCAACTTCATGATAGAATGCTCCTTTAAAGGATATATGCATGATCCATATGTCACATTAGAGCATCCGCATAGCATACTATCCCACACATGCATGCACTTAAATGTACATTTATTTGAATATAGGTTGTTAAGGATGACAATATATAGTCATATAACTGATTGTTTTTCTAATCAGAACATAATGCAAGGATATACACCCCATCTACTTAAGTTTTTAGTGTGTTTTGCAACTGTCTGTGTATTTTTTTTAAACCATCTCATGCATCTGTTTAAATTTTTCTTATATTTCTTTAATCTGATTGCTTGAACCATTTGTATTAACATTGTTTTTCTGTATAGCACTGAGCTGCCATTATTTATGAAAAGTGCTATAAAAAATAAAGATTATTATTATTATTATTATTATTATTATTATATATCTGTAAATCAGAAGAAATTCCTTGTTTTGACCATTAGCTGGTTGGATACTGTTCCCCTGCAATAATTTGGACGTAATTCTACTGTCCAAAAAGCCATGGCTTTGGAATGTTTTGTTTCACAAGGCATACTGTGTTTCCTCTGTGTCTGGACACAAGTTGCCTCTCATTAGCTGAGCAACTTATAAAGAATTCTGGACCTTTAGACATTGCTAAAATGCTGCTTCCATTAGCTAAGTGTCAGGATCGGACAGCTGTTCAAGTTTATTGCCATTTGATATAAAATGTGTGCAAGAGAACTTCGTTTTTCCACCTCGGCTGGCCGACTGGCACTGCCACCGTTACGAGGCAACAAGACTCGCTCATCAA
>JAODLL010000888.1:0-13621 GCA_026546735.1 Forbesichthys agassizii | reverse complement strand
TGTGTTGGAGCAGGGAGACATCTAAAACATGCAGGGCTGCGGCTCTCCAGGACCAGGGTTCCCTACCCCTGGTCTAACCAATGTGCTATGATGGTCAATTTCAAGTTCTGGACAAATACATGTTCACATAAATAGTAACTTTTTTTTTTGACTGTATTGTCATTGCGACAGCTGAACGCATGATTCTGCTTTCAGGATGCCTGAAATAAACACAGATAACCTGGATGAGACGCAGGTGAAGTTGCTCTCAGAGATGTGCATTCTTATTGATAAAAACGACTGCAACATTGGAGCAGATAGCAAGAAAAATTGCCACCTGAACTCAAATATAGATAAAGGTGAGTGTATCCACCTGTGTGGGCCTAATCTGACTCATGAATAATTTATACTACTAACCTACCATGCCAGATATCCAGGATGTCTGCTAGACATCCATCTGGGGAGCCATCTATTGAAACTATTTTAAAAGGGCAGGCACTTTCAATTAAATGCATGGCAGATGATTGGATGAAACTGTGAATCAGCACAGCCTGTAAAATCCATTTGCAGTAGAAAAGTCGTGAGAATAGTGCAAACATATTTTCATTTGAGAAAAGCCTTTGCTCCTCTAATACATTTGAATAAAAATTATGCTATATTGCATCACCTACGTTAACCTCTTAGGACCCGCCATTGTTGTTAACCAGTTGTTTTTCAAGTCCCCTTCATCACACCTAAACCACGGCCATAGCTAACTACGACGCTGATTGGCACTAGGTTTACCACATGAAACGCAATGATTTCCAAGCTCTCCCGACTGATTCTCGAGGCGAAGTCTAACTGAAGCTTGCGAGATCAGGATGGTCTGCAACGCTACATTGATACACCCATTATTCCCTATATTTTCAGGTTTATTACACAGAGCTTTCAGTGTGTTCATTTTCAACAGCGAGGAAAAACTTCTCTTACAACAGCGTTCTGATGCAAAAATCACTTTTCCAGGTGAGGATGAGCTTACAGCTTTTACTCTGAGTTTCATTTAGTCTGATTTCAAACAGTTTTCCCTGTGCTCTATTCCAACATAAGCCGGTGTAATGAAATGCTAAGCATTTCTAATAGACACCATTTGTGTGCAGGCTGCTTCACAAACACATGCTGTAGCCACCCTTTACACACAGCCAGTGAGTTGGAGGAGAAGGAGGCTATCGGTGTGAGGAGAGCAGCTCAGAGGAGGCTGAAAGCTGAGCTTGGAATACCCATGGAACAGGTGTGTGTGTGTTCTGTGGCTGATGTGCGTGATGGTGGGGCGGCAGTGGGTAGAGCTGGGGCGACGGGTGATCCAGAAGTTTCTGGTTTGAACCCCGCTAACCCCGACAATCTCACTGTCTGCTCCCTCAGCTACAAAAATCGCACAATCTCTGGCAAACTGTCGCTGAGGTCACATTTGTGTCCAAATAGGGGGAGGCGTGTCTTCCTATATCGCCAGCGACAACCAGAAAGTAAAATCAGGGCAAACATGGGCTGCATTCCGGCAAAAAATACATTTTTCGAATGCATTATAACGTGTAAATAGTAGGATCATGTTAAACATTGGTTGCCTATTCTTCCACGTTATGCCTGTATCACTCACCCGTGATCTTATTTCAAACGATCTCTGAAACCATCTTCTATGTACTTATACGAATTATATTAATCTGTGTGATGCCACAGATGCATTGTAAATAATAAGCAAACCGGGAACTGACGCATTTTCAATGCCACTTTTATTGCATGCGAGTTAACAAGTTCAAAAAAAGGGCATTTACGATGCAGAGAGCATCTACCCTGCCATTGGTCGCCAAACTCCGTCACTGGGCGCTTGCTGGGAACTGGCAAAAAGTAAAACGTCCTCCAGCTTTCGCTGGGCGATTTTCTTTTTTTTTTTGCAGAGCGTTGCTCCACCCACTATCTCACTGCCGCTGGCTCGCGTTCAAGGTGAATGGTAGCTTGTCTCTTTGTAGTTGTAGCGAGCGGACAGTGTGAATGTACGGTAAGTGGTGTGCCTGAGCAAGACCCCTAACTGTTCCTGGTGGTCAGGTATCGCCGTGCATGGCGCAGTTTATGAATATGTTAAGTAATAACTGTACAGTGCTTTGAAGTGGTTGGAAGGTTGGAAAAGCTCTATAAATGCAGTCCATTTACCATGTCACATCCTAGAATAATAATAATAATATACAGTATATGGCAAGAAAGAAATATAAAGGACATCATTTTACATCCAAGTATAATTACTGACAATAATAATCATAACACGATCACAGACGCACACTAAGTCCATATGAAAAGTATCTTCTCAAATAAAGACATTGTGAAGGATTATTAAAGACCTGTATTGGCTGTAGAGATTCTCTATGCCTCTTTGTGAATTTAGGTCACACCAGAAGAGATGACCTACCTCACAAGGATCCACTACAAGGCCCAGTCTGACGGCGTATGGGGTGAACATGAAATTGACTACATTCTCTTCATGCAGAAGGTAGTGTCTTTGAAAACGCCGGTCGCTCTGCTGAGAATGTCCAGCTGGCAGCGAATTTTTATTTTAAAGCGCAGCGTCTTTGGTTGCTATGATACAGAATCTCCGTGGGAATTCATATGTTGCAAATAGACATGCTAGTTTGTGTTATCGACACATTATTTAATTAGTAATATTCTCTACATTATTTTTCGTGTTAGTATTGTTGTGGTAGTTCGGGGATATCATCTGACCAACTTCTACATCGATGCTGTCGTTGTGTGCAAGAAGTAGCATGTGAGTCATGACGGTTGCTCTCAGTGTAGCATTAGTCCCGCCCCTTCACCGCTGTGATTGGACGGCCGGGGAAAAAAACGCTGATCACCACGACCGCGCTGCTGCCGTTTTTTAGAAACTGGGAAAAGTGTGCTGCTCCCATTGGAATCAATTGGGGGGGGGAAATGGTTTGGTGGCCTTTTACAGTAGGTGTCTTCTCCTCCTTCTCCTCCTAGGATGTGGAGGTGAACCCAGACCCCAACGAGATTAAGACCCACTGTTACGTCACCAAGGAGGAGCTAAAGGAGATGTTGGAGCGGGCCAAGCGCAAGGAGCTGGACATCACCCCCTGGTTTAGCCTCATTGCCGAGACCTTCCTCTTCAAGTGGTGGGACAACCTTCAGAACCTCAAGCAGTTCATGGATCACAACCACATTCACCGCATGTAACCGGACCCCGAACCGTCTCGGGGTGGGTTGGTTGGTTGTCTTCGCCCGGTCAATTTCACAGCCAGACTTGGCCACCTTTTCAAACAGTGTTGCTATTAAAGACGTTGCAGCCGTTGCTGATGCTCTAATACATGTGTGTGTGTGTGTGTGGGTGTATGCGAAGTGTAGATATCTTCTACACAGAAGGTCCTGTGATGAGAAGAGATATAATGTAGAATTTAGTGACTGATGCAGTTCAGTTGGCCTCATGAGCCCGTTCTGATCTGGCATCAAGAATCAGTCTAGAACCCCTCAGTTCATAAGTGTTTGTCAAAGATGGGGTGCCAATACATTTCAGTCAAACTTCCTTACATAAAGATAAAGGTAGGTAGTACAAAGGTAGGTAGTCCAATCAGAATGATTAAATCCGCCACAGCGCAAGTGGAAACGGAAACATACGGCGTATGCTGACGCTGTCATCTGCGTGGAGACCAGTGGGGCAATTAAAACATATCACCATCTCTGCATTAATACATTCCCATGCATGAGATGACATGCCTTTGGACAGTCTCATGTGCTTTTCAGATGTTCCATGTAAAAAATCTGCACTCTTATTTTACTGACCTGTCCCTCCAGCATGTCTTTGGCTATTCCAAGGTGCCTGTCCTCTGAGCTGTTTGTCCGCCGTATGGACAGACTGCGCTTTCCACAGCCAGCTGCTGATTGGCTTGTTTTCTTTTGGATTGAGGGGTTACAGACTGATATTTGTAGCAAATTGAAATGTAATCTTTACTAGTTCAGTGGCATTTCTCCAGCTATCCTTTTGTATGATGGACAAGTGTTTTGGTAAAAATGATGCCATTTAGTCAGTTAGCAAAGTGAGAGGAGGTTCTCCTAATTCAATTTTTAACACAAAGTCCTGGGCAACTGGCATACTAGGTTGAAATATTTTAACACTATTACAAATGCGCCAGTTTTTCAAGTCGATTTATTTTTCATATAATTAATGGTATATCAATAGTTAGTTACCTGTAGGCCTACTGACATATATTTAAAAGAATCCGTTTGTTATATGGATTTGTCACCAGAGGGCAGCAGAGAGCATGTATCGGACGTTGACGCAAATCAAAATGAACCGCTGTTATGTTCAGGAAATGGAAAAGTATTTAATAAGATCATGAGTATATTTTGCTAGGCTACTTTATAATGTTTCAGATATATCATAGAGCAAACGAGGATATGCGAGCTGTCATTGATTGAACTGCAAACAGCAAATCTAACTGCCTGCATAGACACGTTTTTCGAATCCAGCATACATTTCTTATTTCACAATATTCTTGTAATCATCAGCAGATGAACAGATGTGTGAAAGATACAAGTGTTGTATGAGGTCACTCGATTCTGAGGTCCGAACTCCCAAGGAAGATGTTTGTGGTGGTTTAGGTTCCATTGTTCGGTAAGACAGTCTGCTCGAGAAACTTTAGATTTCAAGTGTGAATATTCATGGTTTGAGTTAGATTACATCTATTTTTACCATTGAAAGCAAAGTATAAAAAATAATAAAAACTATGAATAGGCTATAGCCTAGGCCTACAGGAAGAAATATGTTTTATCAGCGAGGTGGTACAATTAAGAGTTCTGTCTAGTCTAGTTATCATAAATGCAGGTGATAGGCTACTGCAGGTACAGTAGAGAAGAAACTTACATAGGCTATATTTTGCTTGATAAAGACTTGCAAACTTCATAAACAAAATAAATCTTGGCTGTATTCGTTATCTTGCAGTGATTTTAATATTTTATTAACCTTATATAAGCTATGAACATTTAGACATTTGATTTACTGAATTAACTTATTAAATATTAAATATGAGCTGGAATGATTACTGGCGTTTGATATTATCTGAGTGTTCCCCCATAGGATGATAGTATTATATCAGCTGATAGTATTATATCAGATAACCCCCCCCACACACACACACACCAATAGGAAACTTGAAAGTGTTATATCAGCTAAATGTGTTTTTAACTATAGCATCAAAAAACCACTGAATATTTAATCACATCTATGCATGTCAATATAAGTGGGCAATTACACAATAAGAGGGCCAATATTACACACTTGTTAAGTTCATGAATTAGGGAGAGTACGAGTGGATTCATGAAAGTGTTTTTTGCAATGTCCAACTGTTTGGGAGAATCTGCCCCTTCATTTCTGTTGTGCGTTTGCCTCAGACTAGCTTCGCCTGGTTAAAACCGTAAAGTTTTGCAAGCTCAGCTTCTACGATTTGCTTCTTTGCATATCGGTCAGTGGGACAGCTCAATTCATAACCACTTATCAGCCATTACTTTATTAGGATTTGGCACCAGCTGCATTACACACCTTGACACCGATTGGTCCGTGGTTCTGTCTCTGACGGTTTTGTTTAATGTTTCCAGATAATATGTAATGCAAGGCAAAGGGTAGAGGCAGAGCTTGTAGTGTCAGGATGGTTCAAACCAGGTTAACAATACCACACCAGAGAGGCCGCATACTCAGATAACAGCAGATCAAACCCTTGTGGAAGGAAAAGACAAACCACTGCAAACACAGTTGAAATTATAAGATATATTTGCACAAAGAAAAGCACAGGAAATAAACACTCCCCCCCCCCCCTTTCATCCCTTTTGTTTCAGAAGCGAATACGTAAAACGAACAAATACAAACAAAAACAAAAAAAGAAAAAACGAAACTAAACATCTCGTGGCACTGTGAACAGTTGGCAATTGTCAAAGCATAACAGAACAACACAACAGTAAATACAGAAAACGGTAACAAAACACACTTGTCATCAGGCGAATGTCCTTCAGAGGCAGCACAGTTGTCAGTCCCGTGGACAATCGCAGCACAACAGAGTAGTAGTATTAGCATTAGAGTCGATGCTTGATTGACAGGTGTAGTAGTACGGTAGTCCGTTCTCCTCAACAATATACACAATGTCTCCAGGAGACCGTTCTCAGGTCTGATTGTTATAAACCAACCCTGTAAAGTGCTTTCTCAAAGAACAAAAATAGAACAATATCCTCCCTCATAACACCATCATCGTGATCTCTACATTAAATCAGTACGTCAGTTAGGGCAACATCACAGGTAGGAAAGACATGGTAGGGAGGATTAAAAACGATCAGTCAGTTCAGGCAGGAGCAGGGAACTCTCCTTCACTCGACCTCTTCTTGTTTTCTACCCTCTTTCATGTATTTCATTTCATCTATTATTATACTTTTTGGAATTGGGTTTTGTGTCTACTTCTTGAAAGGCGTCAGTCTGCCGATATTGTGCCAGAAGGTGGAGGACTTGCGCTTGGGCTCCGCCAACATGAAGACCTGCTGCTGTGGCACCGAGCTGGGCAGAGACGGGTGCTTCTGGCGCAGGAGGAAGTCGTAGTACGGCCTGGGCACTGCTGGGGACACCAGAAGAGGTGTGTTCAGAATTGGCAAACATTGCGAACGTTTGTGAACGTTCGCGAACACATTCAAACAGTTTTGTTGGCTTTGAGTTCGCTGCAAATATTTACGAACACAAGGAAACCTTTTGAGGAGGTAGGTCTCATTGACGCTGGATGAAGGGTGACAGTTTAAATATAATATGTTTGGAATGTTTACACAATATTGTCAACATTTAAGTTCAAGACAAAAATGTTCGCCCCCTCGAACGTTCGACACTGTTTGTCAATTCTGAACGCACCTCAGATGTACTGAGGTGCTCAAATCTCACTACTAGTCTTTTGCATGAATCCACATTAACAGTCAGTAACTGTGAGGGGAGATATTTGGCCACCTTTAAATACATAAGTACTGCAGGCAGACTTTCACATTCTGTCTCTATCAATTAGCACTCACATACTTTATCAGTTAAGAGAACTCTACAGTATGAGTTAGGATTTGATGTGTTTGTAATGACACAATGACGGCGAGGTTGTATAGTTTAAAAGTCCAGGTACTGTTGTATACCTTTGGGTTTTCCAGCAGGATGTCTTTTGCAGGCATTCAACATGGCCTGTTTCTTCTGGACCTCAGTGAGAGAGAATCCTGCAAGAACAACAGGAAATAATCAAAATGGCTTCCCTCTGCATTTTATCGTCACATGTAATGCATTTTGCCAAGTTTTAGAAATGCTACTGCTGTTGTGGAAATCACTAAATCATATAACATTTTTGAAACTCAAATTTTTCCTTGTGCCTGAGCTCGCATTACAGAGACACTGTGAGTCCTTGATTATAACAAACCTTGATGATTTTAATCTAATTGAAAGCACTGTTAGCTGAAATGATTACAATTCTGTTTTATGATATGATATTATTAAACATAAGTAACAGCACCCCAGCTCTGAGCCTAACTCCACCAACTGCACAACTTTGAAAAATGCAAATACGTAGTCAAGGAGCTGAGTAAAAAGGAGGTGAGGGGCTAACGGAGGACCTCCATTAACATAAATTGATTTTGATGACGAACGATTGCACCAAAAGTACAGTCGGAAACCAGCGAGGATCTTGGGAGATTATAAACGTATATGACATGTAGAGCCATTTTTAGACCATAAAATCCACATTTGTATAATAACAGGAGGTTTGTAAATATTAACACTAGCATGAGTGTCTCATCACATGCTTTTATTTAGTTTACAGTAAAAATAAACAAAAAAAACCAACTGAATTTAGGGTGCAGATACTTGTTAAGGACAGTGCTAGCTAGGGTCATACTAATCATATTTTTGATACAGTATGCTCTAGTAAGTTTCCAAACAAATTCCTCCAAGTGTAACATCTGATTTGGTCATTGAGTTGGTCGTCTTCATGCCAATCAAAACAGGCAGGACTTGACGCAGTTGGCCAGAGGCGTGTCCCAGACTTTATATGAAAGTAAAGGCTGGCTCAGCGAGACCAGTCAAGTAAAGACAGGCTCTGTGAGACTAGCCAGCGTGTGTCCCAGACTTTATATGAAAGTAAAGGCTGGCTCAGCGATACCAGTCAAGTAAAGAAAGGCTGGCTCAGCGAGACAAGTCAAGTAAAGACAGGCTCTGCAAGTCTAGCCAGCGTGTGTCCCAGACTTTATACACAAGTAAAGGCTGGCTCAGCGAGACCAGTCATGTAAAGGCTGGCTCAGCGAGACCAGTCATGTAAATGCTGGCTCAGCAAGACTAGTCAAGTAAAGCCCGGCTACGCGAGACCACGCCTCACCTGTCTCGCGGTCGTGCTGCACCTGTCTCCTCTCGTCGGAGAAGGCCCGGAGCCAGCGCTGCTTCTGCTCCGGCTTCTTGGCACACAGGAGGTGGACTTCATCCCCGCATGCCGAGCGGAGCTTCAGGGCGTTCTTTACGCTGACGTTGTTGAAGTCCTTCTCCTTGCCATCCTCCACGTCCAGCACCTCCATCTGGTCCATGTCCATACGGCCCTTGTAGTAGAGGATGTCTCTGCGCAGGAGGTCCTGTTGGACAATCACAACAGCAGGTGGGATGAGCACAAATCAATTGGTTGTTACTGGGATATAGGCTATTACAAATAAAAAAGCAGTCACACTCATCCACGGAGAATAACATTTTACATTGTAACATGTAAGTCTAGACCAGCAATGGTAAGGTAATGGTTAAATTAACAAAAATGTTAACGTCCGTTTCCAAGTGAAAACTTTTGTTTTGCTATGGTTTGACATCATGTGATCTGAAATGCCTGACAGTTCAGGCTGCAGCCAGACCCATCTCCAAATCAATGTATTTAAACCTTTTCTATGTAGCTAAGAAGTCTTGCATGGCCAAGAGGCCAGAGAAGAAGCAAAATAGGTCTTCTACGATGAGAGGACAGATATTAACAGGGATGTCAATTGTGTGACCTCTTTATATCATACTTGTGACCAGTTATATCATACTTCCAAAGAATGAAAGAAGAAAAAAAGAATGTTAATTACATGTATTCTGAGCTTTCCAAAATACAGTCTGTCTTGACAAACTGTTGTAGTTGTAGAAAGACCACTGCACCATATTAAGATTGAATTCATTATTTAATTTCTATTTTTCCAGAACAAATATAATTAATCTGCTTTGAATTGCTTGAAAATTTAATCACAAAATCGACTGTTGAAGACATCGATTTTGATATGGTCAAAATATTGTTTTGATTTTCCCCATCTCTACTGTTATGTACTAATGCTATTTATTTATGACATTCATGAAGACTGCTGTTCATCAGTTGCTGTTCTGCTCATTGGGAAGTTCTAATAGGAAATCGTGTTTATGTGGGTTTTAGATGTTTTCAGCAGCAACAGCTGGGAGGCCATAAGGGGTGAAGAGGCAATGCTACATTCTGGACACACTATATGTGTAGACAGATGCATTTGTGGAGTGCCGACCTTCTTGCAGTACACCATCTGGTGGTCAAACAGGAAGAACATCCTCTGCTGACTCTTAGCTTGAGGTTGGGACAGTTTAGTCATGTCTCCAGAGAAGATCAGATCAGAGCTTCTGATGAGAACGTCTTCGCCCTGTGGGCACGGACACACACACACGCAAGAACACACACAGGCACACAAAACACCTCAGTTACAAATCACATTAAGCGTGTAAACTGAGATGTTGGCTACCTGTTAATAGCTTGGCCCTCCTGAATTGTACTGTACTGTGTACTGTTATATTTCTACGACTGTACTGTACCTCCCAGTCCTCTATGGAGCTCTGCCACTGGGCAATCTTGTCGATGTTCTCCAGACGGCGTTTCCGCTCGTTGATGAGCCTGGCCACGTTCTTCATGGCATTTAAGGCAGCCTCCACGTCTTTGTAGTCTCTAGAGAACGGGAATAAATCACGACTGGTTGGTTTCATTCAAATGTTGGTTTTCTCAATAGAACCAGAATGTACACTCATGTGGCCAAAATCATGTGTGAAAACACATTAAAATACACGCTTCAACAATTACATACTAGTTTAGCTTAATTAACAGTAATGGAGTTGATGAAGGACATGTGCTGGGGTAGTACTGGTCTAGCTGGTATACCAGCACACCAGCAAACATCATGAGATGCCCTAGTACCAGCAAATAAGCATTCCATGCTGGTTCCAGCATGCAAAACCTTATGCTGGTGACCAGCAATGCTGGATTTTTCTAGCAGGGTAGTCAGTACAAAAAACACAATGTATACTGTAGTATTCATACAAGTATACCATCTCCAAGTCACCTGTGCTGTGGGTTGGTGTATTTCAACAGCTCCGCCAACTGCAGTGGATACTTGCAGATCTTCTGCACAGGTGTGAGCAGGAAGCCGTCCAGCGAGATGTCGATCATCTTCTGCAGCAGTCGGCAGGCCTCAAAGAAGAACACGTACTTGTTGACCTTCATGAGCTTGGACAGCTGAATGCAGGCGTTGGGGTGGTTGTTGCAGTACTCCGAGTAGATCTGGAAGTCTGTTTGCTGCCGGGCGAAGAGGTTAAAAGGTTAAGAAATGCCTTTGGTTATGGTGTGCCTTCACGCTAACACTAGTTAACTAGAGACTGCGGACTGACTACTACTGACGGCCATACTTCAGGTAAATGCTGTTGTATCACAGTGTTCACATAAAGCTATTGTATCAATATTAGCCGGATAGGTTTTCAGTAGTTTCGCAGAGCCTACTGAAAGTCTGGGACACAACGCTGGCTAACTTTGTCAGTAATAGTAACAGCCTACTTGACAAGTGAGGTATTTTGATTGACAAGCACAACTACCAACAAATGCAATGACCAAGTCGATCGTTAAACTTGCAATGAGGTAAACTAAATAACAGGACTTTGGCTGTTTACAGGTTTTGTAAATCTGTACAATTTGCAGACTAATGCTGATTAAAATAAATGTTTAATTTATTAGTGAAATAAGTTTAAGTGAATTAAGTGAGTAAGAATTATAAGTTTAATTAGTGATTACTGACTGCGCTATCGTTGCACAGAAAATTCCAGAGACATAGTGTACTTGTAAATGGGTATTTATATAGCGCTTTTATCCAAAGCGCTTTACAGTATTTTGCCTGACATTCACCTACACACACACATTCACCAATGGTGATTGCTGCCATGCAAGGTGCAACCAACCACCGGGAGCAGTTAAAGGTTAGGCATCTTAAGCACCGGGGGTTAGAACCCACAACCTTCCGGCTGGAAGTCCAACACCCAGACCACTAGACCATCCACTCTGACCAATGGTAACACACTAGTCCTACTCTCTGGCCAATGGCAACACACCAGTGCTACTCTCTGGCCAATGGCAACACATCAGTCCTACTCTCTGGCCAATGCGAGGACAACGTCCTGTTGCACGTACGTGTTCGAGGAAGCAGCAGCCGATCTCGCTGAGGTGCGGCTGCTCCTTGTTGAACCTCTTCTCCAGACCCTTCAGGAACTTCCTCTGGAAACGGTAGATATCCTCGATGTTGCCAAAGATGGTGCGGAGCTGCTCCTCATTAAACATGTCCGTGCGCTTGCGGCACTGCTTGATGTAGCCCTGTGTCAGCAAACACAAGAGATGCAACGGTAAGAAGAACCACACAGCATGTGGCATTATTGCATAGCACAGGGGTTCTTAAAGGACTAGCACCCCTAGGGGTACTTGAGCATACTACAGAGGATACACACAATAATAATAATACTAATAAGAATTAAAAATGTACTTTGTATTGTATCAATTGAGGTACTGCAGTTGAATGTTTTTCAAGTATTTGATGAATGACATTAAACATGTCATTCTCTTCTCAGGGCTCCAGACTAACTTTTTCCACTGGCAGCACTGGTGCTACCAACCTTCTCAGTTGGTCGCACTAGCACATGATTTGGTCGCACCCATTTAAATTGTAATTTTAATATAAAGAGCATGGGGATTTTTCTACAATGGATGCATTCCCTACATTACGCACACAGTAGGGACCACAACTTGTACGCCTACTGCATTAGCCCTCGTGCTTTTCAACATGCACACTCAGCAGTTGTGTCTGAGTTGGTTCTCCATCTCCTCCAGCCACATTCTTTTAAAATAATCATCTTAATCTTTGGAATTTGATATGTGTAAATTCACATCAACCACGTGTCATCGATGGCTCCGCTATTCACGTGCACTATTCACGTGCGCTATTCACGTGCACTAACAGCGGGACAAGAGCATTACGAAAACTAACTTTACAATATTTATGCAAGACTGCAGCAATTGTAATACAGCTATCATGTCTGCTGAAAAGCAAAAGTTTGTTAATTCTATATTTCATATTTCCATAGTTTAGCCTAGCAAAAATCTGTTTATGCTACGTAAACAAACTCCACACGAGGGAAACACTGAGTTTGGCTGACTTTATTTTTATCAACATTCGTTTTTGTAGGACTCTGAGGGTTAAACCCAAAACAAAAGACCAAAAGAGGTTATGAATTATTGCTGCTACAACAATCATGTAGGCTACTCGTTTTGATTTGTTTGATTAGCAACTTGTGCTACGGAGTATTGTGAGAATAAGAGCGCAGGTTCTTCCTCGAGCTACCGCTGCAGGTTGCACTGCAGTCTACTACGCCTCTGTAGTCGCTGGTTTGGTTCGTATACATAGGTCGGTGTGACTACTGACGATACAGCCATGAGCATCAATGGAGAACATTGCTCATGTTCAAACTGTGAAATCCATCTAATTTAATATTGGCTTGTTACATCTACCTTTTTCCTAGTTATCCAGGATTGTAAATATATAATAATAATAAAATTAAGTAGACTACACGCTCTGTTGTGGAGACGGAGGACCGTTCATTTGAAATGGTTTGTTTGAGTGCGCTACGTAGTGGAGCGGACAGCGCCGGTTAAAACTGCATTTGTGAAGCAGCGGCCCTGTTTGCGTTGGCTTTCTAAAATTGGACAAAACAACTAGAGAACCTCTGGAATTATAAACACAGATGTTTTTTAGTAATTCACAGTGCCTCTATTACAGCATACTGTACACGAAACTCCCAAAGCCAAACACCAACCTCGCAGATGTCTTTAAGATGCTTGATGTATTCCCTCTCTGTGCTCATGATCTCGTTGATGACGTTGGTCCTCATCTGCTCCTTGCAGGGCAAGCCCGGGCCCAGGGTCAGACGCAGGCCAGCCCGGCTCTCCTTCCCCGCCTGCGTCTCCTCCAGCTGGGCCAGACACTCCTCCATGGATTCGTCCTGGTTCACACGCAGCTGGAGCACGACCAGAGAAGAAGAAACGCGCCGTGAAAAATCACTTGCGAATTCCCCCCACACACTACTGCTAAATCTCCCTTTCATCTCAACCTTAGGTGGTATCAGCCTGTTCCATCCATTAGCACTACACTATGTCCCATAAGAGACCGTCTCTAGTCTCAGCCTCTTCATCAGCACCACGTCACATAAGAGACTGTCTCTAGTCTCAGCCTCTTCATCAGCACTACGTCACATAAGAGACCGTCTCTAGTCTCA
>JAODLL010000887.1:0-13621 GCA_026546735.1 Forbesichthys agassizii | reverse complement strand
ACCTGTCCAACTACTGACAAATGTACTACATGTAAGTTGCTTTGGATAAAAGCGTCTGCCAAATGCCGTAAATGTAAGTTTGTAAGTGGTCAATTGTATATTGTTTTGGACTATAAAAAACATGCTGCATCCAGGAGCAGTACAAGAATGACCACCCATATATCGATTCTAAGTTTGACTGTACTTGTTAGTTAGTGACAGACAGTGCCGTTCTTAGATTTAGCTAGGAGTCAGATAGGACTGAAGAACCCAACCAACCTGGGTGACGTCACGTTCAACGGTAGAACAAGATAGCGCCACGCTTGTTTGAAAAATGTCATTTACATTAGTTATTTTTTATTCTGTTTCACGGACGGTGTTTACCCTATAATATTTTTTTATCGTTGGACTTGATCTTTTAAATAAGGCAAACTATGTTTAGTGTTTCCTTTCCACTTTAAGGTGGACAAATGGCTAAATGTTGATAATGAGATGGAGCTAGTGCTGGACGATATGGACAAAATTTATAGCACGATATACTTAATAATTTCGTTCGATACGGTATAATTCTGATATCGATATGAACAATAAAAGCCTCAGAATATTTGCTAAGAACATCCACAACGGAGTACTTAAAAACTTCTGAAAAATGCATTTGCCAAGTCTATGAAACCTCCTATGAAACTATAATATTTTAGAAATTAAAAACATACAAACAGAATGTTATGACACTTGCTAAAAGGTGAACATTCGCCAAGATATCTGCTGCATATGTGGAAAGGGTGCTTGGATGGCCTTTGGTAAAGGCTGAGGATGTCAAAAGCCTGCAAGCTTATTCTCTCACACTACGTGAGTGCTGCAATGCAATGGAAGAGTTTGAATACATCAAGGAGCTTGATGTGCTAGTCAATATGCAAACTGTAATTCAGAAACTCCCTTACAAGCTAAGAAAAGCATGGCGAACAAGAGCCAGTGAGTTGTTGGAATGTTATGACGTAGAGCTTGTGAAAATAGCCTCTGATCCAATATTTGGAGATATACAAGATAATACCTATGGAAAAATTGGGAAAAGGTGGAAACATGATTAAGTCACCAATAGGAACAAAGTTCGAATGGAATTGTTTTCCCACAAATGTAAGAGCTGATCATAGCTCAGCCGAAAACATTGCAGTCAATAGTAGAATCAAATCGTACAGTCAAAAATATCCATAAAGTCACAGATGTGTGTGTTCTGCTCTCATAAACATGGGTTGGAGAAATGCCATCTACTGGAGAAAAGGACATTTAGACAAAGATTAACTTTCTAAAGGAGAAAGTCATCTGTTTTTGCTGCTTGTGCATTTGGTACATACGTAGACTGTGATATGCGCATGAACTGTAGGATTTGCAGCCAGGAACATCCTACTGTTCTTCACATCCATAAGACAGAAAACGGAATTGCACGAAGGTTCAGTGGACAATACACTTGTCTCTACTTGTTGAGCCGGTACTAATGACGGTGTTCTTTCCATCCTCCCAGTACATGTAAAGTCCTCTTAAGGTGAAAAAAATCATCAACACATATGCCTTTTTGGATGCAGGAAGCACATCAACATTCTGCTCTGAAAGGATGGTGAGGAAGTTTAACATGAATGGAATATCATTGGGATGTTCTCAGACTGGAATAAGCTAAAATGCTCTGTTGCATGGTTCTTGAGGGTGAAGGAAGCATTTATTGGAAAGTGCCTATTGAGATGCTCAAGCCACATTTGAGCAGGAAATTAACAGATTCAAAAGTATGCTAAGGAGAGGACTGTTGTTGTCATTGTAATGATTCCCTTCAGTCAATGGGAAAGGTTCAGCAATAAAATTTAAGAATTCCAGCTCGGTCTGAGGTAAAAAGGAACAGCACAATCTATACGTTTGATCCGATTCTGCAGGATGGATTGATTAGAGTTGGGGTTGTTTGAGTAAAGCAGCAATTCCTTTCAGCACAAAACACTTTGTGTTGTTGCTAGCAGCTTGTTGCTAGCAGCTAGCCACCTATCTATCATAGCCCTGTAGCAGCAAGAACGGCTGTGGTTTCGTGTTATGTAACCCTTCATTAATACGTGCTTATGGGTACATCATAGCTGTTTAGAGGGCAGAGATGGCTGCGATGTTGTGCTATGATATAATTTAACCTTCATTCATTAAATAATGTGCTTAGTAGATACATGGCTGGTTATCAAAGCGTAACACCTTTCCTACACAGAACTGTGACCAAGCTGCTGCTGGGTTGTTGACACGAACAACAATTAACTACATTCTGACGCCTGTATCATTTACTGTAGTCTGGACGGCGAGGCAGAATTCAATGCGCAATTTTAACACCTTGAAAACACTGCTGAAATTAAACCATATGTGGTCAAAAACCCATAAAACTGTTGACTTGTTCAATTTAAAGCAACAGTCACTGAAATCAGACCGTTATCTAAAGAGTTGTCGTATGATGTGCTATTCCCCATAAACTGTGGTATTTTCACCTAAGCTTGTCAACTTAGTCAACAAGTGAAAAGGAGCATGAAATTACTCATTTAAGGTGGTTTGTCTGTAGACGTAGTCAGGTTTCGCATAGGTAATCTGACAATGGCACAAATTTCTCTAGAGTGGAGAGGGAGTTGAGAAGAGGCTCTTGCTGGGTTATACCACAGTAACATCGAGAAAGCTTTTCGACATTAGGGGATCGAATGGAGCTTCAACCCACCAGCAGCATCTTACCATGGAGGTGTGTGGCAGCGTATAATCAGGATGATGAGAAAGATACTCACCTTAGTTCTACAGCAGCAGATATTGGATGATGATGGCTTTAACACAGTTTTGTGTAAAGTAAAAACCATTCTGAATGACCGTCCCATTACTAAGCTATCTGATTATTCTAATGATTTGTAAGCTTTGACTAGTCATCTACTGACAATGAAGGGCAAACCAGTGTTGCCTCCAGGACTTTTTGAAGAATTATTGTTATGCTAAGAGACGTTGGAAGCAATTGCAGTACATCTCTGAATTGTTCTGGAAAAGATGGGTGAGGAAGTACTTGCCTTTGTTACAGGAGCGTCATAAGTGGAATAAGGAAAGCTGAAATCTTGTGGAAGGGGACATAGTCTTTATAGCTGACTCATCAGCTCCACTTAGTTTTTGGCTGCTGGGCAAAGTAGAAGAGGATTCGTAAGGTCTGCATGGACCAAGCCAAAGACTAGTATGTTGGAAAGGCCTATCACGAAATTATGTCTTTTGCAAGAGGCTTAGTAGTCTTCATTGGGACACTGGTAACTACTCTGTACTGATGATGATCCTGTCAAGGTGGTTTCTAGTTCCGTGAAAGTTTTTCCTGGATTTATCATGAACTGTCAAACACAGATTGTAAACTGACTATTTTAATTAACTTTCTACTAGTTGTTTTGATGTGTAATTATATGTGATTTAGAATTGTTATGTCTCTGGACATTGAACAATTAGGTGTGTTACAGCCGTTATGGCGTATGGTCTTGTTTTCTAGTTTTCTTTGTTTTGGTCACTGGGTGGTGTATGGGTGATACAACTGCATTTAGGTGAGCTCAGCAGAGGAGTGTGGATTAGCCAGGATGAGGACACAGTTTTTGACCATCGTCATCATAAGACTAGAGAGAAGTTACTGCTATTATTTTAACGTATGTCAATAAAAATTATTTTAAATGCAAGCAGATGTCTGAGCTAGTGACTGCATCAATTACGCCTTTCACCTGGACAATCAGTGACCTGAGTAGCAGTTGCAAACAATATACACCAATCAGCCATAAAATGATGACAGGTAAGCGAATAACACTGATTAACCTGTTATCATTGCATTTATCAGTTGGTGCGATATAAATATTAAGCATCAACTGAACATTTTGTCTTTGAATTTCATGTTACAAGCAGGAAAAATTAACAAGCTCCAAAACTTCAGCTCTTGTGGAGTGTTCCCGGTCTGCAGTGGTTAAGAAGAGAATAAGAGGTGAACCGGTGATTGCGCCAAAGCTCACTGATGCACGCATGCATTTATTCATACAACAGATGAAGCACAAATTGCTGAAAAACATAATACCGGTTCTGATAGAAAGGTGTCACAACAACACACAGTGTATCACCCTGCTGCGTATGGGACTGTGTTTACAGCCAGACCGGTCAGTGTATATGCTAACCCATTTTGACTACCAAGGTGTAATGTGATCGGTGTAAGGAGTAGGAGGTTTAGAGCAATGAAGCAAATAATAATAATATGCTATGCCTAATAGTAATAATATGTATGTTATTGTTACTTTACTGAAAATAGATTAAATATAGTATATGTTTATACATATTGTAATATTTTATATGTTCTTCACTTTCATTGTTACCTGTGACCACACACGGTGTTTGTTATTGATGGTCCACTTAGTACCTTTTTAGGACACAGCGTCTGCTCCACTGTTACCAAACAGTGCCAACATCACCACACACACCTCTCCAATGCTGCAAGTAGATACATAACTTATATATGTGTTTAAAAAAAAAAGTTAACATAATAGATTAGGCAGAAACATTACCTGGCATGTTTAAAAATGTGCAGTGTCCACATTGGATTTCTCCGTTTAATAGTTCTTGACGCAATCTCTCGTATTTACATAATCTGCATCGTACATTAGCACACTTTTGATCTTTCCAGAGTCCAGACCAAAAGTTATTGTACAGCATCTAAGATCAGATAAGGACGGAATTATTCCTAGGTGTGTTTTAAACAATCTATTTAATAATATTAAGATTACTGACTTTGGGCAGGTCTGAACAGAAATTAAAAGTTGCCTGTATGACAGCTGGGTCCTTACGAGATCAGGTAGGCTACATACAGTAACTAAGGGCCAGCATTTCATGTTTGCAGGTGCATTATTGCTATTTTACCTCATCGGAAAAACCCTGACTTTTTCTCTCAGTGTAGGCCTCTACACATTGCTAGCAAAGCTTTTTTTTTTCAACAAAAAATATATGCACATCTAATTAGTTAGCTATCTATGAATTTCCTGTTTTTCAAAAATGTTAAATAATGTAATGTTACTGTTTTGATTAAAACAGTATACAGAATGGATGCAATACAGTACTACATAGATTAAAGTGTAGTTAACATGTTAACAGGAATTGTTTTCCAATGTATATAATGTGTTTCAACAAAAATCACAGAATTTGCTTTACACAGTATTTAAAAGCTAATGACCACCAAAATCAATTATATTACTTACAGCTTTCATAGAAATGCAGTTTCAGTCTATGGATTGGAGCCCGTAAATCCAGAAACCTGAAACATGTATTGCAGTTACTCAACTGCTCAGCTATCTGAAATGTTACTGTCTTCTTTTATGGAGTTTCACGCTATTTGTGCGTTACTGCCACCTACTGTGTAGAATGGCGAGCATATGCCACAAATTCGCTTTTTAACAAGGTTGGTCAGTCAGTAAGTGAGTCAGAAACTGGGTAAGCAACATCTGCTCATGAAAACCGTTAAGGCATTTTATTCTGACTCTTTCTAGACATTCCTCAGCCAAGGAGAGTCCAAGTCTGCCCGCTGTGATGATCTGGAGTCCTTGAAGGTGAGAAAATGTGCTTCAGCCAAGGTGGAGAACCCACGTGGCTCTGTTGAAATCAATGAGAACAAACCTGTCACCAACCGCAAGAAGGACTCTCCTGAGAAGATGGAAGCTGATCAGATCACTCAGATTCAGCCCCAGAAGCTAACGCTGACCCTCAGAACTGGTAACTAGTCTGTAGTTTGACCTGGTCACTCCTACCATCTTAGCAGAAATCTCAAACGTCTCAAAAAAGTGAATCTCCCTTTAATTTCTTCATCACAAAGTTCCTGGCTCAGGTTTCTGCCTCAATTGTAATTTTAGATCTAGAGGGGTTACAGAGGCCATTTTGGTATTAAAATCTGGGTAACACCTGTAAGATGTCTCTTGGAGTGATCCAATTTAGATGTTACTGGTCCAGAGTACATGAAGCTATAACAGAATAATTATACGGTTTTAAATTTCCACCTAACAGATAATTTATAAATAATTAATTGGAATTGACCTTTCGCCAAACCCTGCTCACCCTAGTTACTGTTGCTACGTTTGTCAAACAATACAGTTTTCAGCCTTTACTGAATGCTAAATCGAAGCATGGAGGGGGAATACATTTTATTACCAAGCAGTCTGTATAACAGATTTTTGGAGAAATTCAATATACTCAATATCATGTCAAATGGTCTGCAATATGCAGTAATTGACGCTCATTTTATAATGCTCTGCAGCACAGCATTGTGGACCGGTCATGTTATAAGTGTTTATATAGCCTACTGTAGCGATATATTTTATCAGTCAAAATCAACTTCAACTAAATTCACCTGTTACAGACCAGTACTATCAATATTTCAGTTTGGTTTTCAATTTAATTGTTCACATTATAGGTGGAGAAAGTTTTGACGGGATTTATCTTTGTCTCATTTTTCAGCATGGAGGACGGCTAACTGCTAGCTACCGCCAGCAAATACTACTAGTTTCTTGTAAAAAATTACGTTTTTTGTTATATTGTTGAACATAGGTTTGATCCCGAGTATTTTTGTTATACTAATTATATAGAAATTTCAATAAGGAAATTATTGCATAAATAACAGTTCCTTCAGGGAGCAGAATAGTTAGCAGTGTGGAGCTGGGGTGCAGGTGCAGAGACTGCTGCTGTGAGATGCCGGTCCTGGTGTACCACTGCCCTGCATCTTGAGACGTCTCCCTGTTCCAATACACCTTATTCAAATTAATTGGTTGTGTATTGACACAACCAATTAATTTGAAAAAGCCTGAAAACGACTGGGTAGCTGATCCCCAGATCCACTGCAGTATAGCACAGTATACAATCAACTTAGCTAGCAGCAGCTTCACCTCCAATGCTTACAGCGATAGGTGTTCATATTCATCTTTCTTGGTGTCTCCTCCAGCAAGGAATGATTTCATATGAGGCCCATTCAGGGTGGAGTAAAGTCCTCTTACTCCACCTTTTAGTATAATTTTTTAGTTATATGAGATATAATTTAGTCATATTTTGTAGTGTGGACTACTACAACAGTGTATGTTACATGTTCATTGTATTACAGGACAATTTATTGTAGTGTACTTTTGCCATGGCATGTGCGAAAAGACTAAATATGTAAATGTTTATGAATGTAGCTGCATATAGTTATAGCTACCAAGTATCTAGCAATTTTCACTAACATATTCTACTACTGACGCTTTAAGGAACATTTCTAGTGGTCCCTTTTGATTATGCCAGTGATTTACAGTATCATGTCAGTAACAATGTGTGAAAGGTACTATAAGCAATATGATATTTGTCATTCTAAAAGGAGCTAATGATTGATGTAAGATTACTTAAATATAACATATAGCAATATCATTGTAAATAGTTGAAGTTTATATACCGTAAAGTTTGTAAATACATGATTAGGAGGAGAGGCTTTTTTTGTCCCAAGCCCGCTGACTCTGTTTGGGCTAGATAGCTGGCTATCCGGCCCTCAACGGGCGGGAAAACCGTGTAGCCTAGCTTACGAGCCTGGTCCAGCCTAGTCAAACCATCAAAACCCCAGACCGGTGCATGGGTGGAAAAGAGGGTATGTCCACCCTTTTTTGATCTACCCGTGGACCTCAAGAAAGAGCGGGATGAGGGGAAGGAGTTCTCTGTCCAGGAGTCAACCCTCAGCAATGGGCAGAGGAGGAATGGAGAGGCCCAGATTAGCCGCAGCACGCTAGGCTACTTCAAGCAACTCCGTGCTGATATGCTTAGCCGCATATGAAGTCGCCTGGCTAGCACAGCAGTTCTGGCCTCAATAAGACAACTGCCTTATACATGCAATTATAGAAAGGCTCTACATAATTGTCTAACTGTGGCAAGCCAGTAGTGATGCCCAATAAGTTACTTAAATCTCACTCTTTAGAAGCCCTGGCAACGTACACTAGAGCCCATTTTGTCTTGTTCAGACTAGATTATAAATTTCTGTGTTTAGTGTGAGTGGCACGCGCCATAAATCTCTTTCAATTTGTGGAAAAGGCCTTGCGCGTTGGCCTCTTTTGGTCCCTGCGCACGATGGCGTGCACCTCTGAAATGTTCTAAACTGGCGCACGCCGTCACTGGTTGTCTTCTCCATATAATAAAATGCCTTTAGCCTGCAGAATATCCGGAAAGAATAGATCGAGACAGAGCCATGATTAAAGATAACCACACAACCTATCCCTCAAGACAGCTGTGGGCAGCTGCTGGGCAACTCCTGATTTAAACCAGCGTCACTGGTCAAATGACACTGACTGGGGAGTGAACCTGACATGTTTTTTATAGTGGGGGAAACCGGAGCACCTGGAGGAAATCCACACAGGCGGTAAAAGAACATGCAAACTCACAGAAAGGCCGGGACGACCAGGGCTCTAACCCGGGACCTTCTTGCTGTGAGGCCACAGTGCAATCCACTGGGCCACCGTGTTGCAAACCATATTTGTGAATATGAAATAAAGAATATAGGCAATAACTAGTTGACATGCTTTACTGTGCTGCTGGTCTTATAGTCTTAGCTTATCAGTTGTAGCTGTTCGAGCCACTCTCACAGTAGTCACTTTTATTTTTAAATATGTCCCTACACTGTTGTAATGTCTATCAGTAGCTGTGTGCAGTTCAGATCATAGACTTCTAGCTCTTGCTAGATAACATTGATCATGTCGTTGATTACCGAAAACGTCTGCACCACCTCAATAGATCAGGTTTTGTGTTTCCATTTAATAAAAGGTCAATTAAAATGTTGCTGCTGCTTTAGTAGCTTGCCGTATATCCGTGTTGCGTAATGTCGAAGTGACAATTAAATCCAGTCAGTAGTAGTAGTGCACTTCACATTTTGGTATCACCTCAGCTCGCTTGAAACATCGACAGAGCAGGTACTTAAAATTGTACCTGATTCCAGGTACAGCAAAAAGGCAAGTAGTCATATGTAGTCATATGTCACAATCCCAGCGATTAGTACAACACAATTAACACATGCTTTTTAATATAGGCAGCCCAATATGAAAATTAATTGTCTTTTTTACACTTTAGTGTATAGTTAGGCACTCTTGATGCCAAATTGTAATCCAAAATGTGTCCCTTTTAAATGAGAGTGCTCCTGAATGCCAGTTGGCTGGTATTACTCCAAACCTCCCTCAACAGCTCTTCTGTCCTTAAATCTGTAGGTTTCCTCCCGTTTGCTTTGTTTCCACAGGCGAGCCACAGACATTTTCCCTGAAGTTTAAGCGTGCAGAGGACTACCCCATTGACTTATACTACCTCATGGACCTGTCCTACTCTATGGAAGATGATCTGACCAACGTTAAGAACCTGGGCACAGAGCTAATGAAAGAAATGCAGAAAATCACCTCGGACTTCCAGATCGGTAAGAACGACTTAATGCAACTAGTAAATACAATTATTTGATTAAATGTGTTTGTCTATAAATCTATTTACATTATATATAAGCCTAAAGCTGTTCAATTTGTGTTGAAGCAGTAGCGAACCGTGACTATTTAACCTTGGCCTTCTGACCCTTGTTCCCTCGTCGGGGGGAAACATCACATCATTAAAGATCAGCGCAATACCGCCGTTGCGTGCTGCAAGCCATATGAATAATTGGGTTTCAGAGCACAGCAGTGCCGCTGTCACTTTCTGTATGAAAGGGCCTTTAGTCAATTTATCAGTGTTCCCATATATACCATTATAGCAAACCATACACAGTGGCAACTGATTGTTATATAATCATTTTGCATGGCGGCCTATCAGGTTTTTCCCTCACTTACATTTTGATGATCGCATTACTTGAAAACCATTTAAGTCCACAGTCCACTGAAAAGTACTGTAGGCTACCAGTACACTTTTATCTCCTCTTGTGGGTCAATTCACAACTGAACTTTTAATCTTTGAATAGGCTATTTTGTTTTCCTCACCAAATTAAGGAATAACCTAGAAGCTATTGCCTAGGTCTTTCTTTCCCTATTGAAACTCCCAACTTTTCATAAAAAAGTTAACATCGAAAATAACATAATAAAGCTAATAAATCTGAAACATCCTCCTCATAGCAGCAACTGAGCGCCGAGCCGAAAACGTTAGCTAGGTAACCTAGATTATCACATGATGCTGTGCCCCACAGCAGGCAGAACTTGTCATAAAGTTAGCCAAAACAAAGCCCATCCATTTAGAGGGACGATATGATTGGTCAATTTTACATTCACGTAATTTAAAATATGTTTCTCATTACGATGCCCTCTGTAAAAGTATAGAGGGCATCCCCAGTCACAGAGCTGCATAAGCGCACCAGACGAGACAGTGCGTTTCATTTAACCCTTCACATTCCAACACAAACTGAATAAACCGGTTTGAAGAGAACATTTCGTCAGAAATATTGTATTTAGATTAGTGTCTTTCAACGTGGGCGGTACCGCCCCCCCTGGGGGCATTCAGAGGATGGAGGGGGTCGCTAAAATCAATATTTAGAAAAAGGGGGGCACTGAGCATCTCTTGGGGAGTTTGTTTTTTTGGCGAGTTTACACCAAATATTCATAACAATACAAGATTAAACTATAAACTAGGTTTGCAACTAGGATCGGACTGGCTGGGAGAATCGGTGGATTTCCCAAACTGCCGGTCAATGTTACAACCGCTTAGTAGCCTATAGGCCCACCGTGCAAAAAATAAAGAAAAAGAAAAGATAAAAATGCAGTTTAATCTGCAGTTCTCGCTTTGAGCATGGCCTGAATGCAATGTAACAATTTTACTGGTCCGATCCAAAATCCAAAAAAGGGGGAGGTTTGCCGAATCCCTGTCAATACCTGAACAATGCACTTTACAGAGCGGTAGCGGAACTACAAATGTGCAACCAATGAATATTTAGCGCTTTAACGTTTTTGTTTCTTCTTCAAATAAAAATATAAGATGAGAAACGGCAGGTGAGGGGAAAACATGAGTAGAAACAAGCACTCCAAGGCAGCTAATTGTCAAAGTAAAAAAAAATAGAACACATTTAGACCACCGTCAATGCCAAGTTAGGGAGACTGAATCAACTTGCATGAGGCAGTAGCCTACTGGGCAGGGTAGTAGAACTGCCGAGATGTCAGGTCAGCATTCTCAACATTTAGAAAATTAAGGGAGACAGTAATCAGCCCACACTGTCGGCTCACTCAGCTGCACAAATCGCCCAATCTCTGACAAGCTGTCGTTCAGATCAATTGTATTGCTCGCGGGAGGCGTGTTGCATATTGCCAGTGTCAACGAGGAAGTGGATGACCCCAAATGTGGGCTGCATTCCGTAAAAAAAAAACAAATGTTTACGATGAAAAGTTTTGTTTATTGTTCGTTTTTTTAGGTTTTTTAGGATCATGTCATAGGCCTACATAGGCTAATGTACATCATTGGTTGACTATTCTTCGTCCATCGTTATGCCTGTATCACTCACTCACCCGTGGTCCTACTCACAACGATCTCTGAAAACCACCTTCCACGCATTCATTTTAAGAATTCTATGAATATGTATGCCAGAGACGCATCGTAAATAATAGGAAAACCAGGGACAATGATACGTTCTTAATCCATATAGTGTGATTTTGTCGCGTGAGTTTGGTTGTCGCCGAACTCAGTCACTGGCCTTGCTCACTGTAAATAAGAACTGCAAAATGTCAGGCCTAGCTGTTTCTCTGTGCGTTATAAATCGGACTTGTCGTGAACTTTATATATTAATGAATCATTAAAACAGATTGAATAAATCTATGAATTAAGGAAAATGTGAAAGCAGGATATTATGTCTAGAATGGCACAAAACTTGTCTATCAAACACCATTCAAAAAAGTGCAAAAGTTGTATGTATAGGCCTAGGTATACTGTTCATCATACTTTTGTTGATTTTTTTATTTTTATTTTTTTACTTTTTGCAACACATCAGAAAAATGGTATCAATCAGTATCAATTGAATATCTTCGTTATAGAGTTATGGCTTTGTACCTTCTCCAACAATTCACATGTGTTTGTGTGAATAATACTCATTAAAATTAAGGGACTACTTTTTTGATGGGCGGGGCGCGGTAAGGGACCTGGATAATGGATAGGGGGGCACTGACCCAAAAAAGGTTGAGAACCACTGATTTAGATGTTGATTGTAAAATTTGGAATTGATTAAATAGATTACTTAAATAGTAAATATGAAATTATTTTTAAGACCAATTTAGGCCCATAGAGTGGGCCCTGACAGTTCCCTACTGTGTTGAAGTTTTCAAATAGACGGATAGTCGGAAAACTCAGGAACAATAAAAATTAGATAGACTATTGATCCTAATTAACCATAGAAAAGAAGCCGTGGTAGTTTGCGAAGTCACCAAAGTTACACAAAGAAAATCACATTCCTATACGTTTACTGACCTCAGTTATTTTATTGATCACATAAAATCATCTCACTGTTTTCCCATAATGTTGTTTTCCTGCTAGAGGCAGGTGCACGTGCAACCTTTAAGGTCACTGTCTCTGACTTCAAATTGTCTCCATCCTGGCAGCGTAATTTTTTTCCAACCCAGTTAAGAACAACTTTCGCATATGACATAATTGTTCACAGCAAACAAACACACACTAACCGAACCCTCTAGATTCAAATGTGTGTAGAAAAAAATAACTGCTAAAAGAACTATTTTTTTTCTAGCGTTATAAGCAGTCAAAACATTTCTTAATTAAAAAATATCTTAATTACACAAATATTGTATATACACACACGCACACAGACACACACAGGGGTGTAACAGTTCTCAAACTGAGACCGAAACCGCGAAACAAACGCCCATGGTTTCGTGTTGCTGGTTCCGCGGTCCATGCAAACACACACACACTTAACAGACTCATATACGTTGCTACTGTAATTAAACTACAATATTCATTCCACATTTCACAGAATTTCTCTAAAGCGTAATACATTTTGTTAACTTATTAGTGGTACTATTGTTTTCACATGCAATGTCATACATCTGAAGTTGAGTTAGGGTTAGGGTTAGACCCTAACCCTAACTCACTATATTAATTCGACAAGACTCGATTACTGTATCTTATGCTGCATCGGTGTGGTATCGCTACCCTTGGTTTCTCGAATATTTGGAAATTGCTAGCACTGTCCATACTCTGCCTCTGTAATAATCTTCAGTTTTTATGGATAGAAGGAGTTAGTTTACACACTGATTAGCCTAGTATTCTCATATGGTTTTAGTGTAGGAGTCGATATACCCCGATAACATGCTCCTCGTCATCTTGCTAAGAATGCCTGGAAAATCTAATTATGTGAGGAAATATTGACTAAGGAGAGATCGAACATATCCACCCAAACAGAAAAACCTGCAAACATAATAATGGTTTAACTAAGGGGATCTGCTAAAATTTAAAAATATATTTTATGCTTATAACGTTAGAATTTTAAAAAAAATTGTTTAGCAGGGCTAGCTAGTGGGAGTCTGTTCCTCAAACTTCAGTAGTGTAGCATCCTTGTTGCCCAGTGATAATATTCTAGACAGTGTTTTCCTATCAGATGTTGATTGTGCGTCTCTCCCAATCCTGGGGCCCCACG
>JAODLL010000886.1:0-13623 GCA_026546735.1 Forbesichthys agassizii | reverse complement strand
CACACACACACACACACACACACACGCACAAACACACACGCACACACAATCACACACACACGCACGCACGCACGCACACACACACACACACACACACGCACAAACACACATGCACACACAATCACACACACACGCACGCACGCACGCACACACACACACACACACACACACACACAGCCATGGCTAATGTGAAGATAGCACCCGGTAGAGTGTGACTGGTGACACTGGTGAGCTAATTACACCAGGCTGCCCGTGTGGTCCCTGCTGCCCTGGGGTTTGCTTGGCAGCCAATGGGAGAGCAGTGTGAGAACACAAGTGCTCTTTTAATTAGAGCCATGTTTATGCCTTGGAGGATGCCTGGAGCATGATGGAACAGAGTACAGTAAAGACGCCATATATGGCCGCAGCATAGACCGCATCAATACACAAAGCGCTGTATTGTATGTGCAGTATTGCCACACATTCACCCAGTCACACACCGATAGTGGTGTCAGTGCAAGGTGGCACCTGACCACCGGGAGCAGCGTAGGGTTAGGTGTCTTGCTCGAGGACAGCTCCACACTCAGGGTTCGGACCAGCGACTTTTGGATCACCGGCCGCCCCGCTCTACCCACTGCGTCACTGTTGTACCCGCTCTGATCCCGTTACCCACAATGCCCCTGCTCATGTGTCCTACGAGGGCATTGGAGAGCTCTCCCTCAGAGCTGTGTTCAAACGGACGCTCAGCTCCGCTGGCCACGAACGTGTCTGATAATCATTTTATTATCAGGCCACTTAACAGGCCTTACGTGCTCTAGCCCAGCAGTGCAGAGGGAAACACCAATACTACACACACTTGGTCGTAAATGGCCAATCAAGCTCAGGGGATTTCTTTGCCTGCTGCACGTCAGCGGTGGTTATTGTGAAAAATCCATAGTCTACGACACTGTTGCTCCCATAGAGAATAAATCACCTGTATCGCCCTTCATTGCTCAGATTCCTGAGTGAAGGGCGATACATAAAGACACAATGAGCTCACGAAGGTGTTCCTTTGCCTTCAGGTTGGGACAGGATGGAAGCCGAATAGCGTCCTGGTAAGTGTGTGTGTGTGTGTGTGTGGCATACATTCTGTGCATGCGTCTTCATGCATACCGCTCCATTCAGATGAGAAATAACCTCACACCAGCATTGTATTTATTATCTTACTCATATGTAAATACATACTCAGACAGTGGTATTGCTGAGATAGAGTGGCAGTGGCGCAGTGCGTCAGAGTGGGGCGCCAGGTGATCCAGATCGAACCCCACTAACTTCTCACCAAGCGTCAAGGTGTCCCTGAGCCAGACACCCAAGCCTATTGGCTCCCGGTGGTCAGGTGGCACCCTGCGTGGGTTTACAGCTTTTCATCTGCGTTATGTTTGCATCCCCATGGCCACGCCCAGCTCCCAGGTGGTAAACAGTGGGAGACATAGGTTTGCGTTGGGAAAGACAGAGGAGGTGGCTGATTAGCATCAACGCTGCCTGGGGACCCATCAATCAACCGTCAGCTGCGAGTCACAGCCACCTCAGACAGGCCTCCATGCGGTCTAATACGGAGGTGTAGATGATGTCACACACCGGAGGTGCGTTCAGATTTGGAGGTCTGTGGCGAACGCTCGTGGGGAATGTGTTTGCTTTGAACTTTTGTATTTTTGATCGTTTTCTGTAAACATTACAAATTGTTAGATTCAAACCGCCATCCTCCTTCGTCTAGTTTTCCTGTGTGTTCACCGATAACTACCTCCTCAGAACGTTTGCTTGTGTTCGCAAACCTTCACGGTGAACTCAAAGCAATTGGAAAACTGTTTGAATATGTTCGCAAACGTTTGCAAGCGTTCGCCGTGTTTGAACACACCCCAGGCTTATGAACCTTGTGTGAACCTTCTGCTAAAAATGATGTAGTGAGAATGTATTGATTGACGACCATTCAGAGCATGGTTACGGGCATAGAAACAGGCAGGGGTTTGCACGTGCAGTGCAGATGGAGGTAGAGGAGGGGAGGGGTAGGGGGGAGGGGTAGGGGACGCTCACCATTGGGAGACAGGTAGGTGAAGCGCTGGCACTGGCTCCTCTTCCTCTTGCCGTTGCACACGTAGAAGTTGACATTCACAGGCCCTGCTATCCTCTGGTTCCGATAGGGTGGGACCTCCACCACCAGACAGCTCTGCAGGAGGCAGACACACACCCACACACACACACATGCATACACACACGCATACACACATGCATACACAAACACACACACACATGCATACACACATGCATACACACACGCATACACACATGCATACACAAACACACACACACATGCATACACAAAAACACACACACATGCATACACACACGCATACACACACGCATACACACATGCATACACACACGCATACACACATGCATACACAAAAACACACACACATGCATACACACACGCATACACACATGCATACACAAACACACACACACATGCACACACACATGCACACACACATGCATACACACATGCATACACAAACACACACACACATGCATACACAGGTTACTAAGTTACTTGAGTTTCTGTTACTTATTGATTACTTCACTAGAATATTGTTATTTAAAAACGACATCCAAAACAACTGACTGCGTCGGTGCACCATGTATCTGTGATCGTGTATGTTGCTCAGTGGGTAGTGATGGGACGATACACGATAATATAGTTTATCGCGATAAAAATACTGATTATAATTGTACCGTGGTGAATGTCCATTATCGTGGTAATCATGAATATCCTTACATAAGCATGAATATGTTCACAAGTGACTTAAAAAAAAGCTGTGTAGCTCACTTGTACAGTCCAATTGTATTGATTTAGTCATTTATTTATTTTTCACGTCATCCCATGCCTATCAGTGGGCAAATCAAAGTAGGACTTTGTAATGACTAACATTAATGAAACGTTATTAAGAAAAAAAACACTTGTTTCATGCATTCTTCTTCTGCAAACATCCCGTTTAAATTGAAAGTAGTCCTAGAAGAAAATACCAGTAACCTGATTACAATAATTGATGTGGAAACGTCATGGATTACAGTTACAGTTTACAGCTCAGTTACTTCCCAACCCTGACACACACACACAAACACAAACACACACACACACACACATATCTGTAGCAGAACATTGGGAGCACCACAAACAAAGGGTCCCCTCTGTGGTGCTGATGTGGTTTCACGAGCGGGGGGACCGCTCCCTGGTGCTGGGAGGGAGGCTAATCAGCGGCCGGCCTCCCAGAGTGTAGGGGGGAGGGGGGAAGGCGGGTGTATAATTTACGCTGTGTGTGGACTGTGGCTGAATGCTAGTTGGCTCCCCTGGGAGACTGTCCAGCTTTGCTTGGCTGTGAGGAGGCCCTGGGGCCTTAGCACCGAGCTAGCTAGAGGCCCTGGGGCCTTAGCACCGAGCTAGCTAGAGGCCCTGGGGCCTTAGCACCGAGTTGGCTAGCTAGATGGAAGCCCTGGGGCCGTAGCACCTATAGCTAGCTAGCTTGAGGCCCAGGGGCAGTAGAACCTAGGCATACAACTTAACTAGCTAGCTGGAAGCCCTGGGGCTGTAGCACCTATAGCTAGCTGGCTTGAGGCCACAGGGCGGTAGCACCCATAGCTAGCTAGCTTGAAGCCCATGGTCCGTAGAACCTATGCTTACAACCTAACCAGCTAGCTGGAAGCCCTGGGGACGTAGCACCTAACTAGGTAGCTAGTTTGAGGCCATGGGGCCGTAGAACCTAACTAGCTAGCTGGAAGCCCTGTGCCGTAGCACCTATAGCTAGCAGGCAGGCTGTAGGCCATGGAAGCGTAGCACCTAACTAGCTAGTTGAAGGACGCTGCTGACTTATTATTTTTATACCTGCCATGTGCCCCCCTGCAATCCCCCCTCCCCACATACACACACATACACACCCATGGGCCCCTTGAACCCCCACCACCAACTCCCCAGAAGGCCTGTGTAGACGTCAACCTGTGGCTGGCTTGGGACAGGGGGGGGTGGTGGGAGGCGTGGGTGTCTGAGTGCTTACGTCCGTACTGGATGCCAGAGTCTCTCGAGACCTGCTGCTCAGAGGTGGGGAGTGTGTGCGAGTGTGTGGGCACATGCAAGTATGTGTGTGTGGGTGTCTGTGTGTGGGGGCTCATGTGCGTGTGTTGGTGTGTGTGTTGGCTCGTGTGTGCATGTGCGTTTGGGGGAATGGCTGTCTGCGTCTGTGATATGTTCCACAAATGACAGCAGAGAAAACACACAAGGTGAGCGTGTGAGTGTGTGTGTGTGTGCGTGCGTGCAGAGACCTGCCACTACTCTCTGTCCTGACTTAATTTAGGAATGAAAACACAGACCTCCAGGAAAACAGACGTCAGGTGGTCTCTGCCCTTCACCTCCCCTTCACCTCCCCTCATCTCCCACCCAACCCCGACTGATCCCTGCATTCCCATTCATCCTACAGGCGCTCGGAGAGGCCTGTGCCTCCTCGGCCCTCTCCTAACGCAACCAACCTTTATAGTTTACCTGGACCAGAAACAGCAGAAACAACAGCAACAGCAACAGCAGCAACAGCAACAACAACAGCAACAACAACATCAACAGCAGCAACAGCAACAACAACAACAGCAACAACAACAGCAACATCAACAGCAACATCAACAACAACAACATCAACAACAACAACAACAGCAGCAACAACAACAACAACAACAACAACAACAGCAACAACAACAACAACAACAGCAACAACAGAAACAACAACAGCAACAACAGCAGCAACAACAGCAACAACAGCAGCAACAACAACAACAACAACAGCAACAGGAACAAAAGCAGCAGCAACAGCAACAACAGCAGCAGCAACAGCAACAACAGCAACAACATCAACAACAACAGCAACAACAACAACAGCAACAACAGAAAGAACAACAGCAACAGCAACAGCAACAACAGCAACAGCAGCAGCAACAACAACAACAGCAACAACAGAAAGAACAACAGCAACAGCAACAACAGCAGGAACAACAACAACAGCAACAACAACAACAACAACATCAACAACAACAACAACAACAAAAACAACAGCAACAACATCAACAACAACAGCAACAACAGAAACAACAACAGCAACAACAACAACAACAGCAGCAACAACAACAACAAAAACCCATGGTATAGTAAGACGTTCTCAATGACGCTTGCTAAATTTGAGCTCACGTCAAAACAAAAACACTTCTCCCTTAAGTGCTCTATCAGATGCTCCGTCTCCCACTTTGTTTACACATTGTGAATGCTGGGATAGTATTGTTGCGTGGTGCGGTCTGCACCACTTTGTTTGTGTTCCTATTTACAGAGCCAGGGCTGTGTAGAATGCCAGATGATTTGTTCAGCACACACAAGAGAACAGTAAGATAGCAGACTGCGAGGGGATATTTGTTGAAAGGCCTTTAAGAACAGTTAAACGCAGACCACATAGGCCACACGCTCAGGGGATATAGCAGTAGTCCTTCGCTGAAAGCAGATCTACTGTAACAAACCTCTGAACTGTTGTTAATTAAGTCCAGAGAGCCGCGGAGCAGCATTTGTCACCACTCCATGTGATGACTGCCTTTCTCCCTTCAGTAATTAACAACAGCGGATGGACTGGTGTGCTAGGCTAGCTGGCGTGCTGGGCTAGCTGGCGTGTTTGGCTAGCTGGTGTGCTGGGCAAGGTGGCGTGCTTGGCTAGGTGGCGTGCTTGGCTAGCTGGTGTGTTTGGCTAGCTGGTGTGTTTGGCTAGCTGTCGTGTTTGGCTAGCTGGTGTGCTGGGCTATCTGGCGTGTTTGACTAGCTGGCGTGCTAGGCTAGCTGGCGTGTTTGGCTAGCTGGTGTGCTGGGCTAGCTGGCGTGTTTGGCTAGCTGGTGTGCTGGTCTATATCTGGCGTGTTTGACTAGCTGGCGTGCTAGGCTAGCTGGCGTGTTTGGCTAGCTGGTGTGCTGGGCTAGCTGCCGTGTTCGGGTAGCTGGCGTGTTTGGCTAGCTAGTGTGCTGGGCTTGCTGGCGTGCTAGGCTAGCTGGCATGCTGGGCTAGCTGGCGTGATAAACTAGCTGGCATGCTGTGCTAGCTGGCGTGATGGGCTAGCTGGCATGCTGGGCTAGCTTCTCATTATTATAGTTCTCATGAAAGTGACAGGTTGAGAATGCAAAGCTCCAGCTCCGCCTATTGCAACAATGGCTCTCAACGTGCGGCTTGGGTTCTCAAGAATATCGAGGGACATGAGATTAATTTTGAGGGACCCATTAGATGACATGGATGGAAATAATCTGGAAATAATATTTTTCTTAATATGATAATATGTTGCTAATATCACTAGTTTTATTATCTTTAGTAATGCTTCCCTATATATAATTGTATAATAAAATGTTATGGTATGATTTTGGCCAGTGTATTTTGTGGGCCGTATTTGTGGACCACTGACAAGACGTCATGTTGTGTGTTTTTGTGTGTGCGTGTGTGTGTTTGTGTGTGCATGTGTGTGTGTGTGCGTGTGTGTGCGTGTGTGTGCGTCTACTGGTTGCACGACTTGTTATGCGTATTTATGTCACAAACAACATTACACCATGCAGATGTTGGCTCAGAGCTTCGCTGAATATTCCATTAAGTATTGCATGGCCTAATCACCATCAGCCACCCCAGTCACCTGTAACGACTTGGCCGTGGTTACATCACCGCGGTGATGGGGGTGATGGGGGGGTGTGTGCAGTTGTACTCACAGATTTGGCAGAGTCCTTGTCGACCTTTGCCTCCGCTTCCCACAGGTGATGTCCATCTGGAACGACAACAGAGACCACATATTACTATTACTTCTTCTGATAGTTGCTTGTACATTATAATATTACCAGCGACTCTGCCTCTTGCTGCCATGCTATTATTCCGGCCCCCCCGTTTCAAACCACCGTTGAACAAACAATTAACACTTTCTCTTTCTATTTTAAAACGAGCTGCGCGATGGGAAACAGCTTTCATTTGTTCTCGGCTTATCTAGTGAGGAGGCTCTGCTGCGCTGGCGGCCATGTTGTAGAGGCACCGGGTTCATGTAGGCAGCTGTGGGAGAGCGGGAGGAGGCCTGACACTAATCCACACCGTGGTGAGAAGATCATCGCTGCTGGCACCACTAAGTGTTACGCCTTTACCGTTCTTATGATCTACTGGTTCTTCAACTGTGTTGGCTTCTGTACCCTGTTTCAATTCTTGTCCACAGCCAAAGTGCTTCTTCTTTACTTTATATATTTTCTTCAATATAACCACAGAACTTTAGAGAACCTAAAATATAGAATCTGATCATGTAAAAGGAGAATTAAATCTAAATGGTTGCTTCAAACATGCAGAAATACACAATAACTTTACTGGTTCCAGGAGAAGAAAGACCAGTATATGATTGTCTGTTTATTGGTCTAAACTGAAGTTAAAATATAAGTAGGCTATTTAAGAATTAATAATTAATATTAAGAATTGTCACAAACCCCCTTCAGTACGTGAAATACACCCCTAACTGAGAAACACATATCTACAGTGAAGCCAATCACATCGTCTCGCCGTTGAATGCTAACCTAATCTCTTCGTCTCACCATTGAACACTATCCAAAGAGAGTTAACCTAACGTTAACCTAAAGGCCTGGGCATGAACCCAAAATCGAATAGATCGCCAATTTTACACCTTCTTTTCCATTCAGAAACGGTAAAAAATGAATTTGTCTTTGGAGTTTCAAATTTCCGACGGTCCTTGAACTAATCACGTAAACCAAAGGCATCTATTGGGAAAAATATTGTAACCATAAGAAAGCACATTATTATACATGTCTGATCATCGTGTTCTGTGGTTTTTAGAGCAGCTGTGACGCCTTGAATGGCTCTGCTCTGACCGACAGTACCATGACAAGAATTTAGGTCAGTTTTTTTCTGAGGGCTAGGGCTTAGGGCTAACTTTAACTTAACTATCTTTAAGCCCAGCTGAAAGCTGCTGAAAAAAAAAATCGGCTGCAGCAGCGTTCGCCTTTTGTAAACACAGTCCGCTCCATAGGGTTATAATGCAGAAAAGAGACATCTTCCACAAAATAACATCTGAACGCGGCATTAGCTCACAATCGCTTCCTCTACCTACAAGATACAGTAGATAGTGTATGTCAAGTTAAACACCAAATCGTTAAGGTCTCCAGCCCTCAGATTAGCGCTCCCCATCTTCAACAGTCACTCTGGCTGGTGGATGGTAAACGCATTGTGTTTCCCCCCCCATCGCAGAGGGAGTGAAGGAATACGCGTGGGCGCGTACATCAGCCGACGTCCTGATCCAGAGAGAGTGTATATTAAAAAAACAGGCAGAGATGAGAAAAGCAGCCCCTGAAAGAAGATCTGACAAGGTCTTCTCTTCTCATTTTGGAAGTCAGCATCTGGAGAAATGCAAGTCAATGCGTTTCTACGGCTGGACAGACAGGAGGCCGCTAACATATGGACAGGTAATGAGCTATAGGGGAGATTGTTTTTATTACACAGTATATAGTTCAGGTTCTACGGTATTGCACTGACAAACAAGAGAGTCAGTGATTTTGATATCGGGATTTGTACAAAGTGCACCGGGAACACTTTGGGTACTCATTGCTAACACCACACCTGGGTAGATATATGGAAAGTCAAATGGACCATAAACCACTGGGAACTGTATTCTGTGTGTTTAGGGCAGCGCAAAGCACTCTGGGAAACTTGAGTTTCCCAACAATCCCAGGAATGTGGCTGGTCTTAGTTGTCTTCTGGTGGCCCTTGTGTGCCTATACAACCATGCACATGCATATAGTGAAGTATATTAACCCTGCCAGGGTTCCCCCACTTTAAAAAGTATCTTGGTGTGGTTGCTGTTTGCCAGTGAAACCCTTATTCTAGTAAAAGCGTTTTGACAGAACAACAATTCCACTGGCCAAAGAATGTTCACATTTTAGTGTATTTGGGAAAGGAAAATATGATTCATGGGCTTAATTGCGGAGTTTCTCACGTTTAACGATCCAGTCTGATCTTTCAGCGTGGTATGTTTTCCAGAAATGATTTATAGGAAACCCTCAGAATCCACATTTTGTTGACTCAAGTTTTACCTTGAATTTAATTTCCATTTAGGCTTTCTGCTCCCACCTAGAGTGAAAATACCACAAAATGATTTTACACAAATACTTCCGAGGCCTTTTCATTTGGGATCGGGGGTATAGGCCAGGAACAAGAGGACCAAAGGAGTTCCCCAAAACCAGAATGAACTGGAGCATCTGGTCTCTGCCAGCCTGAGCACTGGTAAAACATGAGAAGCCCAAGTCCACTTCAAACCCGAGAGTTTAATAACAGGCTGGCTGGCTGACCCATGGCAGCTTTAAAACGTAGTCAGAATCATGTTATGCCTGCCAAACATCATAACTGGTAAAAACACTACAGTATGTGCCAATCATAGCGTCAGGTTAGCACACGCATACTGAGTTTTGTAGTACATCTACATACAGTATATGACTGATTTACATAATGTATGTATCAGGCCACACCCACTTGGCAGTTCATTGGTTCACAGTAGCCATATTGTTTGAGATACTAGTTTAGCTGGTACAATGAGAGGGGTCTGTGTTCTCAAGCTAGATGTTGGAGGGTAAGTAACAGTATTCTTATGAGCTAGTCATTATTTCTATCTCCACACGTTAACAACTTGAGGAGTACTGTGTCAGTTATCTGACTTGCTGCTGCTGCGGGCTACGATGGAGGGAAGTCTAGACAAGCCACATGAAGTACAGACCTGCCCAGGCTTAGCCATGGCCTTTATGGGGTGAAGTTATGGAACAATAATGGGTCATCACATGTTCATGAAGTCTCATAAACGACCACAGCAGACCATGATAGTCTGACCAGGCGCACAGATTACTCCAAAGAAGTCCAGACTACCCCAGGAAGGATCAGACTACCCCAGGCAGAAAGAATACCCCAGGGAGATCCAGACTACCCCAACGGAGATCCAGACTACCCCAGGCAGACAGACTACCCCAGGCAGAAATAATACCCCAGGGAGATCCAGACTACCCCAGGGAGATCCAGACTACCCCAGGGAGATCCAGACTACCCCAGGCAGGGCCAGGGAGAGCCAGACTATGTGGGTTGTTAGGGGTGTAGGAGGGTTGTTAGGGGCGTATGAAGGTTGTTAGGGGTGTATGACAGTTGTTAGGGGTGTAGGAAGGTTGTTAGGGGCATATGAAGGTTGTTAGGGGTGTATGACAGTTGTTAGGGGTGTAGGAGGGTTGTTAGGGGCGTATGAAGGTTGTTAGGGGTGTATGACATTTGTTAGGGGTGTAGGAGGGTTTTTAGGGGCGTATGAAGGTTGTTAGGGGTGTATGACGTTTGTTAGGGGTGTAGGAGGGTTGTTAGGGATGTATGACAGTTGTTAGGGGTGTAAGACGGTTGTTAGGGGTGTAAGACGGTTGTTAGGGGCGTATGAGGGTTGTTAGGGGCGTAGGATGGTTGTTAGGGGTGTATGAGGGTTGTTAGGGGCGTAGGATGGTTGTTCGGGGCGTAGGATGGTTGTTAGGGGCGTATGAGGGTTGTTAGGGGCGTATGAGGGTTGTTAGGGGCGTATGAGGGTTGTTAGGGGCACAGGGCCAGACTGCAGTCTGAGCCGTGCGGTGCCTCGGGGCTCGGGGCAGCGCTCCAGCGGCCTGCCAGATGTGAAAACGATCCGGTTCACCAGGGAATTCCTGCACCTCCCCCCCGTCTCTGAGTCAGAGAGGAGGCTTTCCCCAGCCCTCCCCAACACCACTCCTCTGCCAGGCTCCCCTTTCTGTGGCTTTCCTGCTTCATTTTTCCATCCCTCCTCCCTCCCTTCCTCCCCTCCACCTCCAGCACAACAAGCAGGTCCAGCAGGTATGTGCTTCTGGGCAGCTGCCAGCAATGAGGTTTAGGCGCAACTAAACCACTGAAGAACACACACACGTGCGCACACAATGGACACGTGCATGCACATACACACACATGACCACAAAGTACCAAAGATGAAAAGCAGAAAGTAGACGGAAAGTCACGCACGCACAAAAGACAAACACTCACATGCAAAAGCGGAATAACTCTGCAGAATTGTATGAAACGTTAATTACGTTACAAAGACGGTTTACTCTGCATCAGAACAACAAATGCAGTGCTGAGGTTTGAGGCAGTCTGTCATTATCTTCCTGCGGTCTGATTAACAGACGTTTCTTGCTCTCTGTGTGTGGTCTGGGCAGGCAAGACAACACACACCGATCAGCCATCGATGGAATAAACAAGCCGCTACGATACGAAGCGCTTCCAGAACCCATTTATGGAAGCCCTTCTCTGTAAATAAATGTTGGAGGAGTTTGGTTGCTGTGGGCATCTGAGCAGGGACAACGTTGGCCGGCTAAGAAGTGTCTGTCGTTTCTCAAATGATTAAACTCTGATCCTCTCTCCTCCTCCTTCTCTAACCTCCTCTCCCTCTTCTACTGCCCCTACCACCCCCCGCGCCTCTCTCTCTCTCATTCTTATCGACGTCTTCCCCTTGTCTCCTCTCCACGCTATCATACTGTCTTCCCCTGGGCTCATATCTTGTCCTCCTCTGTCTCTACTGTCTTCCCCTCCCTCTCCCCTCTCCTCCCTTCCCTCCCCCCCGGCCCTCCCTTATCTGTTCGTCCTCCCTGAGGGTCTCGTCTGTTCCTCTACAGGGAGTTCCCTGTGGATGACTCACTGCAAACACTTCCTCCCGTATGCACAAACAGGCCCGCGGGCCGCGCACACACACACACACACACGCACACACACACTCGCGTGCACATGGACGGTTTGCATCATGGAGCCTGCGGGGGCGCTACAGAGAGAAGGCAGTGCCCTTTGAGAAGTGGATGTAATTATTTTTCAGGGAACAACAAGATCTTAAGTGGCTTCGCTACAATCTGTGTTCACCTCAGGAGACACACACACACGCACACAAGTGCGAAACACCACAGAAGTGTAGGAAGGCAGTCAGGCCTTCATCAGATGTCTGATATAAACTGATGATATTTAGAGCGAGTCATATGCAATACTTATGCTAGATCAGCTGCACTAGGTGCCGTTTAAAGGGACAGTCACAGATTATTACATACATACAGACATCATTCAGAATGCACCTGGCAGGGCTCTGGACCTGAGCTTAAAAGCAGGGTTATTCATTCTCGAGGATGCTTACTAACTTCGATGTCAAATAAAAACCAACTCTGTCAGACGCCCCGCCGCCAACATGCTGAAATGCATTGTAAAGCATTGTTGTTGTGTGTGTTATTTTTTCAGCACGCACAGAGAACGGTAAACTAGCAGAATGTGAGGTGGTATTTGGTAACATTGACAACAATTATATTAGCTTACAATTCAATCAATCAAAATGTATTTATAAAGCACTTTAAAAACAACCAACGCTGCACATAGTGCTGTACAGGAAAACAAACTAAATCACGAGATGCATAGATTACACACAGCAAAAATGCCGATTAAACAGTAACAACTATACTTAAGAAATGTTAACCTCAGGTGTCAAAAGAAAAGGAAAAGCGGAGGTCTTTAAGAAGGGATTCAACAGATAGTGAAGAAGCCTGTCTAATGAGCAGAGGTAGGTCATTCCAATATTCAGAAGCTGCCATAGCAACGGTTCCCTTTTAAGCATGGGCTTTGATTTGGGCCCACTCAGGAGGAGTATTTCAGCTGACCTGAGAGAACGGCTAGGTGTTGGCAATTAGCTTACACTAGATGACTACACCTTTAAACCTCACTTTTATTCTCCCTCTCTGCTGCCTGCTCACTGTACTCAGTCAGCATCGACTGCCCACAACCGGTAACCCCCCCCCCCCCGCCCCGCCCCCCAAACACAAGCGTGTGTTTTTGCCGCCGCCATCAATATAAATAGTTCTAAAACACTAGTATCTTATATTAGGACTAAGAGGTAATATCTAACAATGAACTACGTCTGTGGAACTAATAATGTATTGCGTACGATATCTCCATGAGCTGTGTCTAAATATTCACAAGAGCACCATGTGAGAAATCTATTGGAGAGAGGCTTCGAAAACAAAGTGATTTGATGACCTTGATGGCTAAACTGCTAACAACTATCGCCACGGCAACAACAGCAACGTCTGGTGCGGGCTTGTCATGGAGATGTGTGTGTGTGTGTGTGTCACACAACACACACACACACACACATTCAGGATAATATCAATACAAGTATAAAACAACATATATAGTATAATTGTGATTATAGTGGTTAAAACAGGCCGGTTTTGAACGTGAAGATCAACAAAGTGAGAACTGTGATGTTCAGACTTTAAAACAGCAGGATTCTCCCTTTAAAATGTCAAAAGTCAATATTCTGCGGTAAATTTGAGACATTTATACTACTTCATGTGTGGGTGTGGGTGTTGGGGGGGGTACTGAGTGTGAATGTTGGATTTAGTGGATCATTAAAGGTTATATAACAGTATAGAATGTAGCAGTCAGACGGGGGGGGGGGGGGGGGGGGGGGGGGGGGGGGGGGGGGGGGGGGGGGGGGGGGGGGGGGGGGGGGGGGGGG
>JAODLL010000885.1:0-13627 GCA_026546735.1 Forbesichthys agassizii | reverse complement strand
ACGCTCACATGGCTAACACCAACAGGGAGGAGCTGGGCTGTCCATATAGGCTGTGGGTGGAACAACGCTCACATGGCTAACACCAACAGGGAGGAGCTGGGCTGTCCATATAGGCTGTGGGTGGAACAACGTTCACATGGCTAACACCAACAGGGAGGAGTTGGTGGATAGGTGACCAAGAACTCGCTGGTTCGAACCCCGCTAGCTCCTCACCAAGTGTCGAGATGTCCTTAAGCAAGACACCTAACTAACTGATTCCGGTGGTCAGGTGTGTCTCCTTGCATTGCTGATATCGCCGTCGGTGTATGAATGTAGATGTAGGCAAACAATGTAAAGCACTTTGGGTCAAAGTGCTATATAAATGCAGTCCATTAACCATTGTTTGAGGATACGCACTATGGAATCAACTATAAACATTGTAATAAACAAACTGAATAGTGCACGAATACAACTGTGTTTCTAGTCTAGCACCACGAGACTAATAAGTTAATGTATGTCAGGGGACATTATTCACATGAATAAATGAATAACAAAAGTATAACTCTGCTTTAAACGTACAATTAAGGCTAAAAAATGAAATATACAAAAGCCAAAGCGAATTAAACTATTATTTTGAAGTGAATAATTGATCGTTTTACATGGATATGTATAATTGACTAAATACAATATTAATGCTGTGCCAATTGATGGTCTGTCATTAAAACATTTCCATTTGCAGTTCTGACACTGTTCTGCATCAAGACCAGAGAGGATAGGCAGTACAACATACTGTATAATAACGCCGGCTGACCCGTGTGCATCTACTTTTACTGTATATTCATTCAATCTCTCCTTTATCTTTCTTTCACCCAGTTATTGGGTGACAAAAAATAAATAAAAAAATCACACTGTCCCCAAATGGCAGTATGTTAACAAAAACATATTGTGTTATGTTTTTTATGTATCTTACAGCTTCGGCAAGCTACCTCCCAGTTACGCTGTCCTTATGAGACCAGCTGAATGCAGGGCTCTAGGGGATAGAGAAGAGGAGAGCATTGTGCCATTGTTGAACAGAATATGTAATGCCTGTCACTGCTGCAGATGCTAGATTCAGTGTGCACCATTATAGCAAATGACAAATGTTGAAAGGATTTTAATATTATGTTGAAAAGAAATACAGGCATTGCTATAACTATAGGGCACACTATAATATGAGTTATAATTTTCCTTTAGTTGTTCAGATGAGTTGTGAGTTGTCTTGTGCAATTGCTGTCATGAGTAAAGCAGTGTGAAATATTTCTGTATACTTATACTACATATAAGAATGTGTTCCTTATATTCAAAAAAGTAAATGACCAAGACAGTAATGCCATTTGATTGTCAGAAATATAAATAATGTAATGTAATCTAATCTAAATGTTGTATTAATTTAGTAGTTATTGGGCTTAAGAAATAATATTGTGTCTGCCACAGCTATTTTATTCAAATACATATAAATAAAAAACAGCTCCTCTTTTGAGGCTTTTTATTTTTAATTAAATAGATTGTTCAATGGTAGCAAAATGACTGGAAAACAGGTTTCCGCCTGGTGATCAGCCCAGTGAGTCCAGGGTCAGAAAAGCATCTAAACCACGCATTGGCTCTCCACAAAAGTCAAGTTTGAGCGACAGAAGATCAGTACTGTGGGTGGCTGGGGGTCCCTGGAGGTTCCCGGCTAATCTCTTAGCCCGTCAGTCATGCGTGCTAGCTGAGTCAGTGCGGAGGGAGGGAGGTGCTGCAGACGCCAGCTCTGTCACTGTGCTAACCGTGAGTCACTCAGCCTCGGCGAGTACAGGCCCAAAGGCACTCGGCAGGAAAGTGTGTCTGTGTGTCGTTGGTGTGTGTGTGTGTGGGGTGGTGGTGGTTGTTCCTCAAGCCAGTTCCCCCGCCAACAGCCAGCCTGTTGGAAGTGACAGGTAGTGTATTTTATCCCCACACCCACCACATGGTGGCAGTAGTTAATCCATTGTCATACAGTAATTCACCACAGGCATGCAGGAGCAATTTAAAGTCAGATAAACGATTTTAATTAAGTGTTTTCGTCAAAATTAGGGAATTTCTCATCACGGGCCGGTCAGTTCTGTTTGCATGCAGAAAAATAAGATGGTGTTCCTACTGTACACAGCCCTGTGAAAACATTGCAGCCTCTCAGACCAGGTGATTGGACAGGTTGGTCCAATTAGCATACCATGAGATTGCTAGGACCAGAAATATCGTTCTTGTAGCGCAGTAACTATTAGTTACTTGGATTAGTAATTGTAATTGTATTACTGTTTTGGAAATAGTAATTAGCTCTACTACTAGTTACTGAAAAAAGTAATAATATTACAGTAACTAGTTACTGCTTAACACTGCTTAATATCAGTTTGTTGGAATGTTGTTAACCTTGCTGAAGACGGGTTGTCCAAATAGTTGACCAGCAGACTCCCAGATGGCAGTGAGGTGCAGCATTTGTTCAAATATTTTAAAATGTTCTCCAGCATCGCTGACCCCACCTTTAACTAAATTCTGGGCTTTAACTGTTCAACCACAGCCCATGGGATGGGGTGGGGTGGAGGAGGGCGGGGGCGGTTGAAGGCCTTTGTGACAAGCTGCTGCAGAGGTGGATACATTTCACGAAGGCTATTGTTTCAAAACAAGCTAGTTAGCAAGGCAGGTAGCCGGGTAGCGCAGGCAGGTAGCCGGGTAGCGCAGGCAGGTAGCCGGGTAGCGCAGGCAGCTAGCCGGGTAGCGCAGGCAGCTAGCCGGGTAGTCCCGGGGAGCCAGCAAGTTCAATAAGCGCTACATTATCCTCGAGCCATTGAGCTGAAATCTCTGATATGACATCAATTTTTAATTAAAGGGCACTGGGCGTCTGAGATTTCTTAAGTGTTTGTCAAACCCCCCCCACACACACACACACACACACACACACACACTCCCAACCCCCCCTCCTTCCCCCTTGAAAGCCCCCTGTGCCTAATCCCCCCCCAACCCCCGTCCGTCCTTCAGTCGTAGCTCTAATAATTTCACTGCAGGAGACAGCTCTGTTACATGATTAAAGGCTGAAAACGGCTCTGCCCTCATTACTAATTATTCTACCGGCTAGTGTGGGTGGGGAGAATGGGGAGGAGGGTTGGGAGGGTAGGGAGGTTGTCGGGGGGAGGAAGGGTGGGGGTTGCATGGGGGATTGGTAATTTCACAAGAAACAAGTAATTTGACTCCTAATGAATAATTTACACCCGATTCTAGGGAGTTGCGCACTAGCGTTTAAATATGTGACGGGTCAAGGAGCCCACTACATTAAGCCTTTTCGTCTTTTCTTTTTTTCCATTTCTTTAAATACGTTTTTTGGCCACGTTCTGTTGCATGTGCCCAGTGCACTGCAGTTCATTCTGTATGCTGAAGGAGAAGGCGACCTCTGAATTGACAAGCCGTGGCTTTTTCCCCCCATTTTTTTTTTATTTCTTTTTTTTTAAACGATATCGGCAACGAAGCAGTGAATGTGTGTTGGCAGTGCATGTTTGGGAGTACTGACGGCCAGGTATGCTAAAATGTTTCATTTAAACACAGGGCACTATGGCAGTGATTAACGTAGACTACAATGACGTTAAGACATACGGAGTAACCCGCCTCAGACAAGACATACGATATATTCGTACGTTACATTCGTATTCTACGCATAGTCAAGACCAACTACTGTACATTGCTAGACCAAGACTACAGCTGCATTACAGTAATTGAGACCAAGGCTAAGATCAATGCTGAATTTTGTGTACAGTATATCACTGTAGCAGCCTACAATACAATGGCAAACATAATTAAATGTTCTAGAAACATTTCAAAAGTTTTGCATTCATTTCCATGCTTGTAGTTAACAAATGAACGAGCCCCATATAAACTTATATAAACATAATTGCATAAATAAAGCAATAAAGCAAGGTAATAGTTTGTATACTTCAGGTGGGAAGTGTTGAGATTGCAGGTGGCCAATACTTTTAATATGAATATAACCTCCCAAGCACTTGACAGACTTACTGTAAAAAACTAAAAATGTCACAAAATGCAACAGTGGTACTACCCCTAAAGGTATAGTCAGCGATTGTAAGATATAACACATTGTCAAATTCACCAAATATCTCATTCCGGTCCGCTATCTCAATGTGCGCGCTGAAAACATAATCTTGTACCTCTACACAGCCCTGGCTCCGTAAATAGGAACACAAACCGCACAACAACAGTATCATAGCCTTCACAATGCGTCTCCAATGTGTTCTGTTCAATGCTTCTGAGAAAACACCCTATGCTCTTGACGACAGCTTTTGTCAGAGTTCAAATATCAACAAGCTTTTTCCTGAAATAACAACCTAAGCAATGGACCTTAAATAGCAGGCTACGAGATTTAGATGAGATACTGAAACCAGCTACATATGCTGCTGTTTTTTAGATTTTCTTTCGTTATTGTTAATGACACAATGATGGTTGTCTCTGGTGTTATTGTCAGCCCAGAGCCACGTGGGTCAGCTGTCCGACACACCTGCACATGTGCGTGGCTAACTGGTTTCTGGCTAAAGGTTAATTGTACAGCTACTGTATGGTATGCCAACATAGCAGCCTCCCCTCCTTATCCGGTGGCTTCCTGTTGTAGAGACAGCTTGCCTGAACACCTGGAGCTATGGAGCAGCCACAAGCCATGTTTACTATGCATTAGTAGAGAGAGTGAGAGAGAGAAAAACTCAGTTTCTGGGAAGTTTTATGTTCGTCTATATGAGAAACAACAACTACTGTACTGTGTCATTTTACTGTACCATTGTTTACTTTGACTGACGACTTCTGGCAGTCTACCATATCATTGGTCCAGGCTATTTGGGTCGCAACAAAATTGTTCCCCCTGGAAACACACACATAACAAAGAACAGGCCTGAGCCCAGGGCAGGCTTCATCTGTGTTTAAAGAGCAGCAGCGAACCGTCCAGAATAGCGATTCTGGACGTCCCATGAGAGAAAGATTACCGTCTTTACCGTCGCAGTGGTGCATATAATTGGTTTATGAAACAAAGGATCGTTTATTCAAATATGGAGAATGCTGACTGGCTGACTTATTGTAGAATTGCTTGGCTTCTCATGTTGCCTATAGTAACAGCAAATATATACATTATTAGGTAAACGTTAATCTAAATACATGATATGACATAAACACATAAATACTGTAATACATCTTGTGCATGGACACAGTCAGATTGACGTGGCTAAATAATGGGCCGTCCCTTTCCCGGTTATAAATGTCCAATTGTCACCGATACCGACCCAGCTATTTAAGTCAGTATCGGACCGATTTCCGATCTCAGCATTGTATCGGTGCCATCCTCATTTCCTTTCTCACTGGGATGGGTTTCCGTCTGTTCCGGTGATGAAGATGGGCTGTTGCAGCAGTAGCTGCAGTATCACAATGGCCTTTTATCATCATTTTATTGCCTGCTATGAGTTATTATGAAAACGTGTAAGGAAAGATGCTTCATTTGATATGCGTATTATATATGCAAGTTATATAGTGATATTTAAAAGAACATGTGGCTTTCACCAAATATGTTGTTGGCCTATTACATTTATATTTCTATAGGTATGAAAGAATTGCACTCTTCCAAGCTCATGACTACTGTAAATGATGTACAGTATGCATTTAAATATATACACAATGCATGATCATTGATTATTTTGCCAATATTCCATTTTGCATTAACTGTTTTACTCTGCCATTGGATATAATATGATGTTATGATATCTAAATGTTTGACTGGTTATTATTTATCTATTTGCATGTAGACCTTCATTGCAGTACCTGCCATGCACATTGTATTGCCTTTACAAGACTTATTCAATCTTTGATCTCATTAGTGATGAAGATGTTTACATGTGTAAACACATAAATTATGCTCCAACGTTCCATTACAATGATATTGCACATATCATATTGCATGTTTCTAATTTTATATCTCAGATACTTTCCAGGGAACTACCCATATATTGCAGTTTTTTAATCATTTTCATATCAAACAAATTTAAAATGTGTATTATTTCAGCAAAAACTACAGAGCTCAGGTTTCTATGGCTTTACTCCACATTTTCCATCCCTGCTTTTGCCGGTTGCATACTAAAAATGTTGTGTTTTGTTATACGTGCATATTTCTTCTTTGTTTTATGTTGTTTCTATTAGGTTTTTTTTTTTTTTTAACGAGTGACAGAGATGTGATTGATGAGGCAGGGCGCGTGGTCATTTTCACTTCAGTTTGAATGCTGCACATTTTCCCCATTGTTTCAACAACTACGTCTGAATTGACAGACCTGTCCCGAGCTTCAGCTGAGTTATCTCATCCTAATAGCTTCAGGCGCCTCTTGTTGTACAGGGCTAATTTAGAAATGAGCCAAGACTCCAATCGTGGGATCAATGAGTCAGTAGATCAGTCGATGATAGGGCAAGGGCTTGACGAATCACATGAGATCATTACAGGCACATGCATTCACGCCTGTACCTGGGAATAACAGCAGGGTGTTACCTGTAATTCACATCTGTGCCGTGTTACATTGTTATACACCTAATTGACTTAATTGTTCTAATTATCGGTATTGTTTTTCCTACATTTTAAGCTAAAACGTGCTGAAACATTTGGCCTTTCATAAGAGATGCCCGCTGGGACTACAGGTCTGCAGTCAGAGACGATGTGAACTGATTAAAGCCATACTCCCGTATTCAAGCTAACCCTCTGAGAAAGACCAGGAGCAATAAAATACCTAATTTGCTTTATTGATTTATCTGATAAGGTTACCAAGCTGAATTCAAAGCTAAATATCACAACAGAGTTTTGATGATTGTAGTTTGATTAACACAAATGAGTTCCAGACAGGATCAAATGTGTTTTAGCTGAATGCAGTTGTTATAAGGTGTCAAGTTTTTTAAAAAGTATAAAATGTATAACAGTAATTCTCTCTTCCACTAGTGTGCTTGATAATCAGCAAGTAAGTCTTTTTTAGGAAATAGTCACAGAATAGCTACAGATAATAAATACTCAGAGAAGCTCCTCAACAAAAGGTTAAAGGAAAGAACAGACCAATGGCTATGAATGCAACCAAATACAAGATTCCTGACCCCTTACTGTACATCCAGGAATAGCTGGATGAACAAATGTGTATCTCAAAACATTGTTCTGACACACTGAATGTAATGGACGGTTTGGACTTTATACCATTTACAGTGTAAACTTTACAATTACAGTGTACACTTTAGACTTTATACACTTTATAGCGTATAAAGTATAAAACTTCATAAAGGCCTAAAACAAATATCGAAAAAGTCCTTATAGAACATTGATGCCTTTTATAAAGAGGGACCAAAAACCTACTATACTAACATAGTGTATAGTATATCTTTCAAAAGTAGCATTACTTCAACATTAACAAGGTATTACTGGCACTGTAAGAGTCGGAAAACCTCTTTTGTAAGAGAGCTCCCTGACAAGTGCAGGATATTACTTCACCACTACATTGTGCCTGTGTCGTCCGAGCAGAACAAGCTGTGGCTAGCCAACAAACGGGCCGCTGCACCCCTGACTCATTTGCCCAGCAGCTTAAGTCACACACCAGGCATCAACCGCTGAGCCCAGAACATCAGAAAGGCCTCGCTGTCTCTCAGCGGCATAATATATGATGACAGCCTTCAAATAAAAGCAGAATTCACGGTCCCTAGTCGTTTCTCTAATGTTGTTTGGCCATCAACGGAAGCCTCCGTTCTTTGACACAGAGTGGTGCGTCGTTGTAAGACGACGTCTCATTCAGTGAATGCATGTTGGTGTTTTTCAAACTGTGGCAATTTCCACAAAGCACTTAAACGACTAGCCGCTTTTTCATTTGTACACCGGAACCTTTTTCCCTCAAATTGGAAAAGACCTGCTGTAAAGGCTTTCTTTTTTTTTTTTTTCCATCTGAAAGTCCTGTGGCATTTTATTTTTTCCTATCCCTGCTCCCCTGAGAAACACCCACTCATTTCACCCCAGGATATGAGACTCTCGTCTTTCAGTCGTACTCTGTAAACCATTCTTTTGCTCTGTCATCTAAAGCCCAGCACATATTCATCCAGAGTCACGCAGAGAGGAACCACAATGAATTGTACTAATTTGCAAAGGGACAAAGCTCTGCCTCTCTGTGAAAGACTGCCCAGGTGTGTTCTAGGAGTACGTTTTGCTATAGGTTTGTCGACCTTCTCACACTCTCGCTCTTTCCTCACGTACGAAGCCTTACGAGGGAAGGGTGTTCCTCGTTGGGTGGCCAGGGGAAAAGGCTTCCCTCCAGGGTCATTCAATGTTGTGGCTGTGCATAACACAAGCTGTTTTGTACCCAAGGCAGGAAGAAAGTCCAGTCCCACACTCCTCTGCCCTGTCTGCTTATAAGAGAGAGAGAGAGGTATGTAGTTTGTGTGCTATTCATAGCTTTGTTTTCTTTGCAGGTCTATTGGTTGCTGTTTGGTGTAGTGCAGAGCTGCAGGCGACCGGGTTGTCCATGTTGAATGCGATGTCACACGGGTTAATTGTTCTTTGCTCTGGTGTGGACGGATAACAGGACAGTATCTACACAAGTCATCTCGCCTTCTCATTATCCTCATGTTTATGTTGGCGCTTTATGGACCAAAGGCCTCAACGCAATGCAATCTAATTCCTTTAAAGCAATACTGGCCTTTAGTCAAACCCTCATCCCCCAAAGATGTCCTACCTCAACATACGTCAATCAATGCCAATCAGTCGGCATTAACTAATTTCGCCTTCAGTTTACATTTTTCTCATTGACTTCAACTCTTTCTAATTAACATGCCTTTAACGTTTCAATATATTATTGACGTTTCTGCTGGTGTTAGTTCTGTTTTCACGTTATTTGTGTAACAACATTAAAATAGTTATATTCATGTTTTGGATTGAAAACCAGCTAGACGTGTACTGTTTGGCCAACAACTGCCAGAGTCCCTGCACCCCAACTAAAATGGGAAAGGACCTACCCTGAAAGCTGTTGGGAACGGGCGTACCCTGTAAGCTGTTCGGAAAGAACGTAAGATGTTGGGAAAGAACGTTAGCCGTTGGGAAAGAATGTAAGATGTTGGGAAAAGGGCGTAAGCTGTTGGGAAATAACGTAAGATGTTGGGAAAGAACGTAAGCTGTTGGGAAAGAACGTAAGATGTTTGGAAAGAACGTAAGCTGTTGGGAAAGGGCGTAAGATGTTGGGAAAGGCATAAGCTACATAGCAAACTAAAAATCAAGTCTGACCAATTCTACCTGATGTTCATGTTGATGTTCCTGCTGTACTGTTTGTCTGCTTGTGTCTCTGAGGTCTGACTGAGGCAGATGGGTGGCTTGGAGCGCAGCACCGTTTTGTGAAGTCTGTCACATAGTTTGCCACAAAGATTTGTTAAAAGGGTCTGGAAGGGGAAAGACAAGCTAGTGAGAATGACACAAAGCCAAGACATCCTACGTGTTGTCTCGTGTGTGTGTGTGTGTGTACGTGTGTACGTGTGTGGGGTGTGACACGGGTTGTGTCCAACCGTTACATTTTTCCATTAGTTTTTTGTTTTTCGAAGGATCAGACCGGTATTTCTGCTTAGCCTTGGATGTGCCTCGACAGACAAGGTCACTCACCCCGTTGGGGACGGTGTTTCTTACGTTCATGTTTCATCTGTGAAACGTGACCGTAAGACTTTTTGATAGCCCAAATGGGAAAGCAATTGTCTAAAGCGGTTACATTTAACCTTGGTCAGCAACCACTTCTTAGCCTTCATATGTGAATGTCTTGTCTGCACAATGTTTTTTTTTTTACGCATGTTTGCCTGCTAGCCTGACACACAAAGCAACTTTGTTTTAGCTTGTTGTCATGACAACCCCCCCCCACACACACACACACACACACACACACACACACACACACACACATCTCTGTATTCTCCACAGCATTTAATGCAAATGGATCCTCGCATCTGAATATAAATAAACATCAATTTTTGCTGCTATTTATCACTGTGGTAATACTCTCTAATGATGTTTTATGCTGTCCATTCAGTCATGACGTAGTGAAGGTTTGTGTTGGATAAGCATATCACAATAGACACCGCAATAATTTGGGGTGCCTTTTAATGTGACTTTGTTTTTAACAAAGCCATGTTTAAAGGTAGAGATGAAAAAATGCTATCTAATGACCACTGTCTGCATCAGCAGCAGTAGAAGCATGCCATTTCATTTCTTACACACACACACATGCACAGAGGGGTATCTTATTAAGTTAGTGGATTTAAAACTGCCGTAGGTAAACGCCTTCCCTTCCAGAATATTCTCTGCTTTTTCTCCAAGGCAATAGGCTATAGCAGAATTACTGTAATTGTTGGCAATTTTTCACCATTTGAAGGTTACCATGCAAATTTAACACCTGCGCTTCATAATAATAAAAGAGCCCTTTCGAAAAAGTATTATTTGTTCATGTTTGCATGTACCTGCAGACGTATTTGTGTAGGCATTTACAAATACACATCTAAATAGCTATATATCTAAATGAACTGTTAATATGGAATATGGAATTAAGATGAATTATTCCTCTAGCCACAGAGCAGGTCCACTGGATCGGTTGTATGTTAAAAAGCGCTGTGCTGCAGATTATAATATTGCTACACGTTGAGGTTGCCATGAAGTGTAGACACAGCACGCATTTTCATGTCCGCTTTAAGTTGTGCCTTTTACCAGGGAAAAGTTTGTGTAACACAATCCGGCAATTAATCTCACTGACCTTTCTATACAACATAGCTTGTTCGTTTCTGTTTACATTTAGTTTCTTTTCACGGTGAGATATAATTCGTCTCCCTCGCATTTCTTCCCATGTTTCAATTTATGTAGTCCAGTCCTTCCATGCCTTTCCCTTCCCATGTTTATTGCTGTACCGTGGCCACATCATTCATTACTCTCAGATCAGGTTTGAAGTGGCTCTGGATAAAGATGGTATACAGCACAAGGGTATGTGGGGTGTACGCTGTAAAATACTGCCAGCAAAGCCTCCTTCACCTTTATATGGGTTTGTAGACAGTGAGTTGTGTGCATCTCTTCCCCCCTCTCGTTCTGTTGCAGTATAATTACTTTGTAAAAGTCTGACATTTGATATAAGATAATATTACTGTTAAAAGCTCAGTTTTAAATACTTTTGCTGTATCTTTTGTGAGTCCTCTGCTCATAGTGGAATTGACCCTGAGATGTTCTGGTTACAACAGTCTCTCTAAGAAAGAAACTACCTGTACTGTACACTTGCAGTATATCGTTGACTACAAGTTGTTTAGCTCATTAAAAACAAATACTGCCGTCTTGCCAAGTGTTAGAGGTACAATATAGCTAGACTCCATTGCCAGATATGAAGAACATTTGTCTAACAGTCAACATCCTCAAAATCCAGCACAATTATTAACATGCGAAACACGACATGCTTCGTATAAACAATAATTAAAGTGGCACCTTGAGTTAATTATACGTTTTGAGTCCATTTTTATTTCATTTGAAGGATATCTCTTGACAACTTGGTGCACTTGGCACAAAGATATAATACACCAATAAAGAAACCCTGAATTCAAATGTATTCTGTTATAAAACACATATAGTAATAAGTGTTATAATATAATATTAATTGCAGCATACTTTATCAATGTCACGCCAATAATGAAGTAGCCGGGATCTCCTGCTAAGGTTTGTCATGTTCGTTTTTCACAGATACAGTCTGGAGAGAAAAGCGCACACCAATTAATGTGATGGTCATCAGCCAAAGACCATTTGGCCTACAATAGACTACATGTATTGGAGCTTATAAAATATATGAACCTATAGATTGAATAAATTATTTGTTGTATTCTTACTGACTATGTAACCTGCATTACACCTATTTTGTGTGAGATCATTTTTAGGCCAGGATGTCTGTGTGGGTTAGTCTTATTATTGATTGAACAAAATGTACAACCTAGCCCCCCCAAAAAACGAAATCCCCCTTAATTAAGATTTTATCTAATCCTTAAAAACCACACATAGGCAACAGAAACACATCCTTGCAAAACACATTTCCAGGATACAAACACACCACACTGACATTCTATGTGCGCTGTGTGGTGAAGTTGTAGTCCTCTATCTTTAGGGAGTAGACTATTTTATTGTCTTATTTATTTCTGCTCTTCTGCCATCGCTAGGTAAACTGCCTGCTACTCCTCAAAGACGTGTGTAAGATGTGTGTGCGTGCGTGCCTGCGTGTGTATGTGTTTATGCGTAGCGTGTATTGTGTATGATGACCTCATCCAGAGCTAAAATTATACAGACATAACTGGAACGCCTGTTAAACATTTATTTTGATGTTCCGAAAACATGGAAGGATACAGCACACTACACTAGACAGTTCTGGCACGTGTCTCGGTTCGACAAGAGTACTCTATCCCATCTAAATACTAAAATGTAGTTTAAATGAGCACATTTGTTTGTCCAAATCTAATTATTGGCTATTCCACGTTTCATGATAGTAACCTTACATTTTTTGAATTTACGAAGTTCAAACTGCGGTTGAAATGATTGAGGATATCCGTGTGGAAACCTAGAGAAGAGGGTACAGTATTACGCGTGTTTGGTGGCACCTGCCACGCACATCACGCCCCAAATACGCGCGCAGAGACTGAATATATTTCATTCGCATTTGGGACTGTGCGCTACAAGACAGACAGAGGGCGTTAATTGCACACAGGCGCACACATACACAAGCACGCACACACTACAATAAACAAAACGCACGGCGGATCTAACTTTTCCCCCCACCTTCTCTTACCAAACAAGTGGTGCCGTTGAGGATGAGTAGGATGAAGCCGTGGTTGGCACGCAACATTTTGGCGCGCAGACCGCTTCGACCTCACCTCCCCCCCTGTAAATTCCGACTCGAGCTCTCCTTCAGGATGACACTATTCCTCCGGCACCGTATCCCTCAGAACTAATGCGCGGTCCCATGTCCGCAAGGCTTGGGCCTCTCAACTGCTACACACCCCGGAACCGCCGGAGCCCGACTGGAACAGATCCTGAAACCGATGCCCGGTTTCGAGTCACATCAGTAGGATGAGGGAAATCCACAGAGGGATGGACATATTTTGGCGCGTATTATCCATGCGATAAGTGCGCGAAGTCCCCGTTTCACTCTGAAACCGGGCGACTGGTCCGAAAACGTGTGTCATCGATGGGTGCCAGATTATCTCCGTACGGGGGGAACGGCGGCGTGCGCTCCACGGATTGCTTGGCCGTGATCCTCTCGGCGCGCGTGTGGACTGGCGAGAGCTTGTACACTTTCGTTGATGTTTAAACAGTTATCCTCTCTCTCTCTATCTCTCTCTCTCTGTCTCCCTCCTCTCTCTCTCATAATGTCTATCTCACTTTCAACTCTCTCTCTTTCTTTCTCCCCCCTCCCTCTCTCCCTCTCTCTCTCTCTCTCTCTTTCTCTCCTGCCCCCTCCCCCTCTCTCTCACTCTCTCTCTCTCGTTCGCTCTCTCTCTCTCTCCCCCTGCCCCCCTTCTCTCTCTCACTCTCCCCTCTCTCTCTCTCTCTCTC